>APFE030972366.1:3631-13644 GCA_000404065.3 Pinus taeda
CATTTAATTTTAAATGAAATTTAAATATTTAAAATTAAATTACTTTTTTCTTTAATGAAATCTAAAAATATTCATATAAAAAACTTGAAAACATACTTAAAATATCTACTAAAGCTTTGAAAGAAAATACAAACAACAATATAGTAGCCACTGAAGCTTGGTAGGAAAATACGAACAACAATATAGTTCACATTGCTAATCAGTTACATTAAACACTAGGGCACACGCAGGTGCCTGACAGAGCATAGCAGTTCACAGCAGCCCTGTTACCCTTTATCGATCTTATTCCCTTACAACCTGTTACATTTACATCTATCACTTGATGTTTGAGTCGCGCATCACTCAAACCAAGGCGTGGAGCGGCTGGGTTTGATCATAAAGAAATTGCTGAGTTTGGTATGAGTATTGAAACAAGCTACATAAATCAAACACGAAAGCAACACAATTGCTACTGTTGGGACTAAAATTACGAGTAATAATGCATGTCCTTTCTTCGAAGAACACGATCGGACCCTAAGCAGAGCTGGATCACCACAGAGATTGGGATCGCCGAGAAAACTATCTTTAAAAGTCCGAACCTGTAAAGCGGGTGGAATTGTGCCAGACAAATGGTTGCCAGATACGTTGAAAAGGGTCAACGTCAGATTCCCCAATTCAGGAGGAATACCCCCCTCCAGTAGATTGTTTGACAGGTCCAGAGAGTCCAAAATTGACATGGAGCCTAGCCATGCAGGAATTTCTCCCGTTAACTGGTTGTTCGCCAGATTCAGCTCAGAGAGAACTGCCAATGACATTATTCCTTTTGGAATTTCGCGAGACAATAAATTGTGATCAAGCTGGAGGCTAGTGATATTACGCAAACCTGCAAGTTCATCAGGAAGAGGTCCCCAGAGTCGGTTATTGCTTGCACTAAAGTTGACGAGTTCACTCAGCTGTCCAATCTGTGAAGGAATGACTCCGCTGAACAGATTGTTGGAGATCTGTAACCATTTCAGCTCCTTTGCCCTCCCAATCTCTTGAGGAATCCGGCCCTCAAACATATTATTATAGAGCTTCAATTCGATAAGATTTTGAGAGCTCCATAATGCCTGAGGAACCTCACCAGTTAGCTGGTTTTCATAGAGCTGTGCGTATAGCAGACTGTTGCAAGAGTCTAAGGACTGCAAGCTCCCATTGAAATTGTTTGAAAATATAATCAACGCATAAAGATTTCTTCCCTTACATAGATGTGCAGGCAGAGGACCCCTGAAATTGTTCTCTGAAACATCAACAAGCCAAAGATCAGAATTTGTGCCCAGATTCTGTGGCAGCTGCCCAGTAAGCTTGTTACTGGAGAGATCCAAGTTTGTGAGGTTAACAAGCATTGCTAGCTGTGCAGGGACGAACCCCGTGAGGTTGTTCGCCCACAAAGCCAAGGTTTCCAAATGGGCCAAACTTGCAATTGTTTCAGGAATAGTTCCATTCAGCTGATTACTTGAAAAGTCCAAAGATTGTATGCTCCTCAGCCCGTCGATATTATGCGGGATTTCTCCAGACAGCTGGTTTTCCCATAGATATAGTTCTGTCATCTTTGACAAATTCATCAAACTTGCGGGAATGATGCCCCAGAGATGATTGTTAGACAAGTCCAAGCTCTCCAGCTCCGTCAAATTGCCGAGAAAAGCAGGAATTGAACCAGTCAGCATATTAACATCCAGCCACAGTGTCTTCAGATTCGGTAACATGACGAAACCTGAAGGAATATCTCCAGAAAAATTGTTAGACCCCAACTTCAAATGACTCAACTCACTCAGTGCATAGATGTTATGCGGTAAGCTTCCTACGAACAGGTTCTCTGACAAATCCAACGTTTGCAAATGCTTGCAAGCCAACAATCCATTGGGAAATGGACCTCCGAAATGGTTGGATTGCAGTATCAAATCTGTGAGATTGTGAAGGCCACATATAGTAGAAGTCAACCTTCCTGCAATGGAAGCGTTGGAGAGATTAAGTTTAGTAACGACATTGAATGGAGTATTACAAAATATTCCATTCCAACCACACGGATTTTCATCAGACGCATTCCAGTCGCTCAAAACATGATGTTTGTCAATCCAATCCATCTCTTTTATTTGCAGCAGGATTTTCCCTTCGTCAGAGATGGCATTGCATGAAATAAGTAGTAGGATAAAGAAGAGGAGCGTTCTGAGAAATTTGGATTCGAAAGAGAGGCCGACCATGGTTGTTTGGCGTTTTAATTTGGCTCTGTAAAAACGAAGCACCCACAAAAACAAATGTAAATGGCTCTGTAAAACGAAGTACGCTCAAAGACTACAAATAGCTCTGTAAAAGTATCGATATGTGATTTTGATTGGTTAACGATGAGAACATATGTTTTCTACATTCCGTCAATACTTATTTGGACTAACCGTCTATATTTATCTTCATTATGATTATCAAAGTTATAATGAAAAATATTTATAAAATATTTTATAATGATTATCAAGATTATGATAGAAAGTAGTATTATGTAATAGGTTAATCAGTGGCTTTGCATCTTGTCCATGAAATAAGAATAAAATAATCAGTGGCTTTGCATTTTCTTTGCATTTTCTCCATGGGATAAGAATAAAATGATATTCATTCTATAAAATAGAAAAGCAATAATTTACAAATATTTTATAATGATTATCAAGATTATGATAGAAAGTAGTATTATGTAATAGGTTAATCAGTGGCTTTGCATCTTGTCCATGAAATAAGAATAAAATAATCAGTGGCTTTGCATTTTCTCCATGGGATAAGAATAAAATGATATTCATTCTATAAAATAGAAAAGCAATAAGTAAATTATTGACTTTGTTCATAATGCTTAATATTTATATTATAGAAAATGATTATAAACAGAATTATCAAAATTATAATAAAAACATATATTAAATATTTTAATATGGTTATTAAAATTATAATATAAAATACAAAATAATATATTATTTAATTTTAATACAAAAAATCAAATATTTTGATATACAATTTTGATAGCATATTAATTCTATTGATTTTATTTTCTCAATAATATATCTATATATAAATATAATTTTCGATATAAAAAACAAATATATAAAATATGTTTAATGGATATAAACATTTAATTTATCAAAATTATTAATAAAAGATAAAAAAATAAAAATTTTTTTTTAATTAATTAATAGTTATATGTTCAAATTCATATATTAAATTCTAATTCATAATTTACAAATCTTTATTATATTTGCAAATCTTCAAATCTTGATGTTATAGTGTATATCTTCAATTTATTTATTCAAATAAAAACCAGTATGAATGAAAATATTTAAAACATTCCCTCATTATAAACCATTTATTACATTTTTACAAGTCTTCAATTTTCTTATTTTGATCACACATGCATTTTTTGTTTCTATCTATTTTTTTCTGAGAAATATTCATAATCCTTTAAGTCTACATATTACTTTTACAAGTCTTTGGTGATCATGTGCAAAGAATATCTATATTCCTTTAAGTCTACATACTACTTTTACAGGTCTTCAATAATCATGTGCAAGGAATATCTATATAACTTTCTTGAGTCTTTAGTTTACTTTATTTTACTCAATGAGTATAATGAACATCTATACCACTTTGAAAATTTTATATATGGACACTCAAATTATCTACTAACCATAGAGTCTTCATCCCACTCTTGCAAGATTTCAATTTATTTATCATTTGCATATAATTTCCACTTTGTGTGGGGATACTTTGTGAGAAATCAAATAAAAAAAATCTAATAATAAATTAATTAAATCCAACCAAAAAAATATATAACCAAACATTAAATCAAAGATTCAATTTCTTAGTATAATTATGTAAAAAACTCTTCCAATAGTATTTTTAATAATCAAATGTAGTGCATTTTAATGGCCCTTCATTGAGCCTTGGTGGGGATTCCATGATAACACTTATTCAACTGGATCAGTATGTTATATTTCATCCATCTTGATTCTTTCAAAGTAGAAAAATGGGAGCAAGAAGCTCATAGGACTATTTTTACCGATGAGTCCCAATTTGGCGAATTTGGGTTTTAAACCTAAATGCAATTTGGGGTATTTCTTAAAGTTTTTTGGGGTCTGGAAACTTTGAATAGTTTTATTCCTATAGGGTTATTCTACACTTAGATACATTTCCAATGACATAAGAAACACCTCAAATGGAGTCCAAATGTAAAATTTATTCCACTTAAATGTTGACCTTCATGTTTTTCTCACATGATTTGAGAGGATGCCATTTCATCCTTATTACTCATGGAAAAGGTGCTAGCCACATGACCATGATCAAGGAGACTCTAGAAGAGTTAAGCTATAACACATATTGAGGGTAGAGTGGGCCAAATTTAACACTTAGTATGCTATTGGGTTGTCTTATAGCCAAGCCATGAAGACAAAAGAGCGTTCCATTCTATTCAAGTGCATTTTGTTCAATAGTAGAGTAGAGTAGCTCAGAATGGATAAATAGAGGGAAAAATAGAGATGGATTGTGTTCTATAGAAACCCACATACCACGATTCTCACATTTTGTATTTGAAACATTTCCATTCAAAGAAAGAGAGAGCACAGGAGGCTCACCTTCCTATAGGGTTTTTCCACAAAAACATTTCCTAGATCATATATTGCCATTATTTTGGTTTCGTGAGTGATTTATTTAAATGTTCTCTATTTTTTACATTTATCTATTTTGAATGCATAAGTAGAAAACAAAAACTTAGTAAATATAAAATTCTAAGGAATAAGTAACCCTTGTAGTACATATTTTGATAAATATTATCACATATGGTGTGATCAATTTTCTAATGGAGTATCCAAAAAGTTTATCAACCATATTAGCATAAGAGTAAGTTTCTTTGGGTATATTATGGGGAGTTATAGGTGATCTAGTTTAGTTAACCCGAAAGTCATAAAACCCTATCCATATCCACTAATCTATTAATAACCCTTGAGATCAAGTAGAGGATAGGTTCTTAAGCCTAGATGAGTAGGTTGTAGAGGTAAGCCCTAATATGAACCTCCTTATGGTGCCTCTAGAGAACAAGATTGGAATTAGAGAAGACATAGGTTCCAACTCAAAGGTCATATTATAAGGAAAATTGGGGGATCATGAAGAACTAAAGGAGTTTAGGAAATAAATCAAAAGAGAACAACCCAATTCAAGTGTTGTGAGCCATTCATAGTCCCTGTTTAACATGGAAGCAAAGGTCGACATCAAGCCATATCAAGATGAGATTAACACTTTGAAACCAAAAAATTCATTGCAGTAGTTAGAGGTTTATTTTAACATTCATCACATATACGAAGATATATGTATTTTTTTTCACTCGTTTAAAACTGGAGGGCCATGCCTTCAATTAGTGGGAAAGCTAGATGAAAACCCTGACATTGGAGGGGGATTCTATAGTGATTAAGTGGGAGGACCAATGGATCTAGTGGTATCACTTTAGCCAAAGACATGCGTAGAGTTTACAAGAGTACACCAAAGAATTTAGGAAGATGGTAATAATAATGTTTATCTTTACCATGGCCCCATATAAGCTCCTAAGTATCTGTGGGTTTTACACAACTATCTGGGGAAGTAACTGATGTTACTCAAACCCATAATGATGGTCGTGGACTGTTTATAGGAAAAATACATGAAAAACATAGGTAAGAAGAAAGTGAAATTGAGTGGGTCAAAGCAAGAAAGTGAAATTGAGTGGGTCAAAGCAAAAGGAACACCTATAAGATTCCAAAGAAGTGAATAAATGGAAGAGGGGGAGGACAAAAAGACAATAGGCATAATGGATACGTGCAAGGATCCCAACAACCACTACAACCATTGTAAAATTGATGGTCATACAAAAGAGGAATGTTGGAATCTACATATAGAACTCAATTTGAAGAATAATAAGAAGGATTTGAAGAAGAAAAATCTCCTCGACATATATTCAAATAATCAAATGGAAAACAACTCGGATATGGATGATAATAACCTCATTTTTAGTAGTAGGTGAATCACTTTATGCCATAATAATGAGTAGCAATAATTTCCAATGTGGAAAGGGTTAGTAGAAGACCTTTAAGGAGTTAAAGAAGAAAAATATTCAAGCATTAGCGCTAAAATTACAACAATCCTTTCAATGGAGATAAATGTGAGTGGGTATGTTATGGTGTAACAAACCCAACTCCTTAATATTACATTAGGGATGTGGGGCATAATTAGACCCAAATTTCCAATTTTATTATGAATATGGGTTTATCAAGTTTTCTCTTTCTTTCATCATCTCAAATCACAATTTTGATACCATCACCACCTTCTACTTGTCAATATCTTTTCAACAATATAAATTTCATCTCATTTTGAGCTCCAAGTAACAAGTTACACCAATTTGAAGATTTATCCCCTTAAAGGACACATTAGCATCGATATAATCCATGTTGTTGACACGTGGCAATCCTCGGCCATACATCACACCCACACTGGTTCACATCCTCAACTTGTTTGTCTTATCATAGCCTTTCCATATCAATATTTCCATAGCAAGTGCACTTTCCCTAGTTTTGGTGCTCTAGTATGCCAATATACTAGCGGCCCATAACATCAATATGGTGATATGTTGATACATTGATACAGTAATGTGTCGATATGTTGATATCTAATGTTATACCTATTTTGTTGGGTTGTGTTATATTCTTTCCAAAGCTAGGCCATGCATGGGGGGGTCACAGGGGGGGTGGTGGCCTCCCCTGTACGTTGTCGGGGGGTATGTAAGGGGGTGGTAGCCCCCCTGCACAAGGTCTAGGGAAGCGGCCTGGGAAAAAGTTTATGGACCCTATATTAGGTGGGCGAACCTACCTATCATTTTGTGCATTGATTTCGCTTATGGTTTTAGGCATGATAGTTTTCACATAGTTTTCAGTCCATGGTATTTTGTAGATCCAGTCAAGGGAACTACGGTTATGTTCTAATCCAGGGTTAATGGACTGGGGATTATAGATTCTTCGGCATGTATATATATGTATTGTAACATTGAAAGGAATATAATGAAAAATCAATCTGGTAGTCCTAGTTTTGGGATCCAGGAGAAAATCTTTGTGTATATCTATTTTATATTTTATGCTCTCGCCATTGTTTATTTTCTATTTTTAGAATTCATATGCATGTAATTTATGTACGGGGATACAACCTACATTTGGTATCGGTGTTGTTTTAGCTTCAAGGGACACCTTTACTACTAAGGGGTTTTTGCTCAAGCCTATGGTAGACCCTGTTAAGTGGGAGATCTGTGGGATCGATTCTTATGGTGAAAGAAGATGGAGAGTAGTGGAAAGATAGAGATCGAGAAATTTAATGGTCAAAGATTTGAGTTGTGGAAACTCAAGATGGAAGATCTACTAGTGGATAAAGATCAGGGATTGCGGTAGATCCAGGTACTAAACCAACATCAATGTTAGCTGAAGACTGGGCGAAGTTGGATCGAAAGGCAAAGAACAAAATACAATTGTGTGTCTCAGATTCAGTATTGATGAATTTATCAGGGGAAGATTCAGTGAAGGCTTTGTGGGACAAGTTAGGGACTTTGTACCAATCTAAGTCTCTGGTTAATAATTTTTTCATACAAAAAAGTTGTATAACCTGAGGATGAAAGATGGAGACTCGATGACAAAGCATTTAAATGCATTTAATAATGTGGTAAGTAAGTTATTATCTGTTGCTATTAAAATTTCATATGAAGATAAGTGCATCGGTTTGTTGTGTTCTCTACTAGATTCGTGGTATAGTTTGGTTGTTGCATTTTTCATACGGAAAAGTTGTATAACTTGAGGATGAAAGATGGAGAGTCGGTGACAGAACATTTAAACGCATTTAATACTGTGGTAAGTAAGTTATTATCTTTTGATATTAACATTTCATATGAAGATAAATGCATCAATTTGTTGTGTTCTCTACCCGATTTGTGGTATAGTTTGGTTGTTGCAATAGGTACCAATGAAACTGCCTTGTATTTTGATGAAATAGTCTCATCCTTACTGTCAGGGGAGATGAGACAGGAAAATATGGAGGGCCAGAATGGTGATGCCTTGTATGTACGAGGACAGTCTCGCAACATAAACAAAAATAAGTCCTCGAGTGGGAGATCTGAATTTAGAGGGAGATCTAAATATCAAGGAAAACCCATAAAGGTGTGCTAGAAATGCGAAAAGGAAGGGCACTACAAAAGGAACTGTAACTCTAAATCTCCTAAGAAAGGAAAGGGATCTGATGATGCTCCTTATGTAGAGGTGAAAACCACCTTAGATAAAGGTGGGGATGTGTAATTGGATTCTTCTTCAAGTACACATGTAGATCACAAGGCATGGTTGATTGACTATGATGGAAATAATACTAGGGGGGGTGAATCAATATTTACAAATCAATAAATTTTTCATTTCCATAATCAGATTTATATACGCTACTTCAGTGAAGGGAACTCATGTGTGCACTATTGGCTTAATGGGGCCTGACCCAGGTTCAAAAGTGATTTAGCCAAGCAAATCCCAGTACTATTGGCCCTTTCGGCAACATTCCATGGAGCACGGACTAAGGTCTCACTCGAAGTAGTATGGGAGGGTGCTAGAACCAGGTTTCCACACCCTGGGGTTGTCTGATATGAGGTGATTGGTACACGAACCAACCTTAGTACTTATTGTGCTATGCACACCAGCGAGCACCCTACGCCCAGTGATATGGTCTTTACGTAATTCTAGCCGCAGTGCGACCCATGTTACTTACCCAAGTCTTCCTTAATTAGGATCTATTAGCTGATTACTTAGATTATGTTCATATACAAGCATTCATACAAGTATTTATCAATTGCACGCAGTAAATAACATGGTAAAAGTAATGCATAACATCAAAATATAGATTCAAGAACAGATCCACAGAGTAAACTTCTCTTTATTAACTTTCAATCCCTTTTACAAACCCAACTCCGCCCTACGCACTCAGCTGTAGGGGTTTGCGCACTCAGCTACAAACTATTCTAGGCCTCTGCACACTCAGTTGCAGAGCCTCTTCCTACTACTATGACCCAGTACACTTCAGATCCACTCTATGCTCTAAACATGCCTTCAAATCTCTATCTATTCTTCTTACTTCCCTTTACACTTAGAGCCTCTCTCTATATATACAATTCCATGGTCCATGGACCATGGGTAGGCCAACACAACTTTACATTAAATTACATTATTTGAGGGAAGAAAACCCTATGACTCGATTATTCAATTCGCGCTCCGTGCCCGTACTTCGCAGAGTATTTACATTACTGTTACACAGTAAAATGTCACTGCCATCATGTCAGTCTCCCTACTGTGTTGTAAAACCACATTCACTTAAGCCCATGCTCCCTGAAATGGCTAAAAAACCCTCTTTGCCTAAGTTAAATGAATCATCGCGTCTGTTTATTAAATAACCGCGCTGACAGGCGGAGGCCAGTGTAACTGTTGCGCTGCCAGCGCGGAAGCACACGTGTTTTCCGCGCTGGTCGAATTTTACAGACAGCACGCCCTCCGTCTGTACTGTTGAGCGCTGACCAGACCTCTTCTATAGTTGATCTGCGATGTCAGTGCGCCAGCCCAGTGTATCACCTGCGCTGATCCTGTTTGGGCGAATTTGTTCTAACAACCAACCTTCCAGATCCCTCCAGACTTGGTTGTTAGCATTGTTGAGGTCGCCATCCTTTCTCTGGCATGTCTGTTCGACTGACCATCCACTTATCTTGGGGGAAAGCTCATCCTTTACCTATTCATGGAGACTCCTTCTCCTTTATAAGCCTCCTCCATTGCCCATGAGCAGCTAGTTTGGAACATATAGACTTTGATGGAGGAATTCTTAGTGCATTAGTGCTGCTCTTTGTAGGCATTTGGTGTGTTGTGTGAGGATTTCTTTGAGCTTGAGGAAGGTCATGAGCTTGTTGCCTTGTATGTGAGAGAGAGAACTCTTTGACT
>APFE030972368.1:0-51041 GCA_000404065.3 Pinus taeda
ACCAAGCTCTACGCGAGGTTCGAGGTCGGGATGTGCACCTTCAACGACAATTATAGCTTTACACATGGTGTAGAGGAGCTTCGAAGGCCGACTACGTTTGGGGGTTGGGGGTCAAACATCGCCAGGTCGGTGAATTTGCAGAGATTTCACAAGACCAAGCCATGTAAGTTCTTTTTTGGGGGCAATTGTCCTTACAGAGAGAGGTGCAATTTTTTGCATGATACGGAACAGGGTTAGTTTAATAATGCAACTGTGGTGAGAGGGGTTTCTTCTACCAAGCCTCCTAACTGGAAGACTAAGCTTTGCGTGAACTGGGGGAATTCTCAGAACTGTAATTTTGGCGATAAGTGCCATTTTGCACATGGATTTGGAGGTATGTAGGGGGGTTTTTTATTTCTCTTTGGATTCAACAGACAACAATTTTTTAAAATTGTTTTTGTTTCGAAGAGTTCTCATTATTTTGGATTCATGCATTGTTATTGCATGCAATTATGCCAAATGAAAATTCGGATCCCTTCGAGTCTCAATCAAAAATGAATGTGATGCCAAACTCAATTTTATCCCCTTTTAGTAGTATAACGATTATTTTGGAATTAACGGATGCCGAAGTGCACTTCTTGGGGCATTGACTCTATTTCCTAATTAGAAATACCGTGCACTGGTGGCTGATTGCGGGCGTTTTTTGTGTGATTGCGGAAACTATCAACTCTTTACATTGGCTCTGAATTTGGGGCAATGAGTACTAAAATGACCAAAAAACATGTATGGCAAGAAGTTGGGAAGTGTCCAAAAGCATAAAATCAACAAAGAAATAGTTGTGCAATAAAATGTAAAAATATGGATTCATTTAAAGGCGAGGAAATTAAAAAATGAATTGATTGCATTTAAAGCACATGAAATTAAAGAACAAAATAGATGCATTTTTCGTTGAGTTTTTGAGTAAGGTCTTCCTGTTCAATATCAATAATATCGTCTGCAATAAATAGACATAGTTAAAGCACAGACACTGTTAAAGTACATAAAATGGATGCATTTAAAGCACAAGAAGTTAAAGAACGAACTCGATGCATTTTCCATTGAGTTTTTGAGTAAACTTTTGGTAAATTCACCTTGAAGTTGCCCCATTAAATTTACTCTTGAATAGGGTTTGCAACATGTCCTTCATCTATCCTTCATCGTTGTCTGCAAGTAGAGGAATATCACAGAACAAAACAAAAATGTATCTTAGAATAAAGATCGTTTCAATAAACGTGCCTGGAACAGAGATCATTTCAATGAATTTTCATCCCCACAGCGTGAACAAACCCGAGTGGAAGCTAACATGCAATGGAATGAAGAGCGGAAGAACAACAGAAGAACAACGTGTTTGCAATGCAATGAAGAGGGGAAGAGGGCCTAAGAGGGTGGTTGAATGAAGATGGCAGTTGTAAACAATCCTGGCAACCAGCAATGACAAGTGTAAGCTTGTAAGCTCGACAGGTTTATAGTGAAAACTTTGCTTCGACCTTTGTTTCAAAAAATTTAAATAAAATAACATGCCCCAACCTTTAGATTAAAAACTTAGGATAAAATATCTTTTGAAAACTTTGCTTCGACCTTCATTTAAAAAACTTAGGATAAAATAGCTTCCCCTCACTAAAAACAACATTGGGGCACGTGAAGCCTACAATAAGAGGCTAAATTCAGAAGTTTGGTTAGAATTTTCATAACGCAAAATTGTTAGCAATAAACTTTGGTTAAGCACGGAAAATTCACAGTCAACTGATAAATTAATAGATGGTCAACGTTTGATTGAACGCTATAGTCCCTGCTATGCCAGAGGCAGGGACTAATAAGGTAAATTTTCACAGTGACAAGGGACTCAATGTAAATGTATCTATATTTCCATAAATGAAAAACTTGCATATATCATAAATATTCACAAGAGGTTAACATTACAAAAAATATTATTCTTTATATAAAGAAACATTTACTATATTATTCAATGGATAGAAATTAGGGGGATTTACTAGAATTTACCATAGTAATTGTTAGGGTACTTTTGAATTATATTATTAACAAATAGAGTCATTGCATCTTGTGATTATTGGATTGCTTTTGGGTATACATTATTTAGATATAAAGTTATTAGATGTTTTTCCTTAGGACCTACTGCTATAGAATTGTATAGAAAATTTCCACTAATCTATTGTTCAATTGTAATCAAGAAATCAACCAACTAACATTAAGTTTTATTCAAAAGGTACAATACAATACAATACAAAAATAAAAAAATAAAAAAATTACTAACATTACAGAAAATATTAATCTCTATATAAAAAACCTTTACTATATTATTCAGTGGATAGAAATTTGGGAGATTTATTAGAATTTACCATAGTAATTGTTAGGGTATTTTTGAATTATATTATTAACCAATAAAGTCATTGCATCTTTTGATTATTGGATGTCTTTTCTAGGACTTATTGCTATAGAATTTTACAGAAAATTTCCACTAATCTATTGTTCAATTGTAATCAAGAAATCAACCAACTGATATTAAGTTTTATTCAAAGGTACAATATATATCAATGCCGACTTTAGAAAATGAAGTCTACTTTTGTCAATAATATAATAATCTCTTCGTCTTCTACGACTAACTACCTCTTTTTGATAATCACTCAATTACAAGTATTATTTGTATTATGTGCTTAGCACAAGCAAGCGCTGAGATTTAATTATCTGAGTGGCTTGTTTAAATAATAAGGCTTTAAAAGATATGGTTCAAAACTTATGTTACCTCAATTTTAAAATTACCAAACCCAATGACGGCAGTGGCATATTTATTTTAACAATCAAACAGTAATACTTGGACTATTTTATAATCATGTTTATCCATTGTACACACAATAGGTAACAATGCAAATGCAATACATGCCACATCTAATCATCGCCTAAGCACCATACAATCCAAATGATATTTTATATACGTAATCAAATTTAAATGCTCTTACTATAATAATCAAGAACTTCAAGCAGTGGTAATCCCTATTGGTTTGACAAGAGACTAACTTCCAAGATACATATGGTTTGTATAATGTAGATTAGTATATCATCAAAAAATAATAACACAAATTTTCTAAGGAAGGGTTTGAAAATGGAATTCATCAAACCTTGAAATGTGGAAGGTGCATTAGTAAGGCCAAAAGGCATGAACAAAAATTCATAATGGCCTTCATGAGTTTTGAATGTTATTTTTGGAATGTCTTCAATGTTCATTCTAATTTGATGATATCCTGAACAAAGATACAACTTGGTGAAGTAAATTGCTCCATGTAATTCATCCAACAATTCATCAATGACATGAATGGGAAATGTATCTTTAATAGCGAGCTTTTTGAGCTCTCTATAATCCGGACACCTACGCCATGATCCATCTATTTTGTGCACTAATACTATCGGAGCAGAGAAATAACTTTGCCTAAGTTGAATTGTACCAGCCTCTAGCATTTATGCAACCTTACGTTCAATTTCATTCTTTTGGGAATAAGGATATCTATCATGCTAGATGTTTAGAGTAATACTTCCTAGAATCAAGTGAATAGAATTATCATAATCACAAATAGGTGGGAGTCCTTTCAAAGTCTCAAATACCTTAGAATGATTGTCCAAGAATTTTTGGAGATCTGGAGAAATGGATGATTTCGATGTCTAAACCTCTAATGAGCATAATTGTGCAATTACGCCCCGTCGTTATTTCTTCAAAAAACTTGTCATGCCATTAGAGTTGATTATCTTCCTTGGTTTCCCTGCGATATCTCTTAATTTTAATTTCCTTTCCTTCCCAGAAAAAATTCAAGAAAAGTTCTTGAAAATTAAAATTTATCATCCCCAAAGATTGTAACCATTGGACTCCTAGTACAACACCAACACCATCCATTAGAATGGAAATCATTGGACTATTAAATACATATTCCCTCATGGTTAGCTTGATATTATGGCACTTTCCATAACAATTTATAGTTCCTCCATTGGCAACCATCACTTGACACTCTGGTGTTGGATATAGAAAGCAATTCAATTCATTGGCTATCTTACAATGAATAAAATTATGGTTACTACCTAAATCAATCAACATTATTACCTTTTTATTCTTGATATATCCTTCTATCTTAAGAGTTTGAGGAGTGGTAATTCCTGCAAATGCATTACAAGATATGATTGGATTCATTTCTTCTTTCTCTAGGGTTGGTTCCTGGTGTATATCCTCATTTTTTATGTTTCTTGTTCCTTTTCTTCCGAGTTTTCTTCACAATATATTTAAAATAATTTATTCTTAGCACACTTATGACCTTTAGTTTATTTGTTATCAAAACTGTGACAAAGGCCTTTTTCTATTTTTTTCCTCCAATTTTTGTGGTGTCAACCTTGTAGGTTGTGGAAGGCTAGGAGCATCAACACTTCCATATTTATAGTTATGAGTGGTAGACTTTCTTATTGCCATTCTTTTTCTTTCAAATTTTCTTTCCACCCTGAATGCCTTCTCCAATAATCAAGTTCCCAAAAATGAACCTCATGTTGGATGTTATCCTTTAAAGTCCCGGTGAAGGCATCAATCCTATGCTCCTCTAGAATATTAGTTACCCTGATATTCAATTTTTGGAAGTCCTCAATGTGTTTCGCCATTTACCCTTTTGTTTGAGATTTATCAATTGGCTAAAGAAGGTGTTTCACTTTGTATCCTCACAATGTGCTATCATTTCCTCTGTAAAAATTGACCAAGTGATAAGTGGTTTATGAGAATAAATCCATCTATACCATACGAATTAATTGGGTTCTAAATATAAAGATGCAATGTGTACCTTTTGTGTGTGTTGCAGATAATGTAGATCAAAATATTGCTCCATCTATAGTATCCATGTTACAGGATCCTTTCCATCAAACTTTCTCATATTGATCTTTGGAATGTGGTGGGTCTTAAACCAAACATTAGAGTCTCTAAAATTATAATTCATATTTTTTTTCCTCATCGTGATTTTCATGGATTACTTTGTCACCTCTAGGAAGCCTTTATTCTAGCAACTTTTCCAAACCTTCTTTCAACCCTTCTATATTGACATTCAATATTACTTCCATATCTGCTTTTAAACCATCATTCAAAACCCCTGTTTCCCTTTTTAGACCTTCTATCTTAACATTCATCATGGCTTCCAATTCCTTTTTTATTACTTTTCGCGAGAACGAAATTTGTTGCACTTGGTCTCATAATTTGATATAGCATGTTTCATTTCGTCCTATTCTTCAAGTGTCATAGTAGAGTTTTATGGTTGCTTACTATATGTATCCATATTTTTGTTTCGAGGAATTATGGAATCAAAAAATGATATCTATGTTTCACTATGCCCTTTGAATCACTTCAAACTAATTTTTCAAATAAAAGGCATGCAAAAAAAAACACACATTTTTCTTGTTTTTATGACCTCGATCTTGAAAATATTGTATATCTGTAATTTTTTCTCTCCAAGGTCTAAATTTTTTCCTATGGTACCCCTTTTAATCTTGTTTCCAATGCCACAAGTCAGACCAAGATTTGAGTCTTCAAGATAAAGTTATTCCCAATCTCCCAAGATAACCTGATTATGGACTGGTTCAGTAGAGTGGACTTGTATGGAATGTCGTGTGTCATTGTTTCAACCTTTGACCCTAAAAATGATAAAAAAAAAACTAAATTCTATGTAATTCTAGTCACTTTTTATGAAATTCAAATATGATTCCTGTAGTGAAAGTTATGAATATTTTCCCTAGGTCACATGTTTGAGACTGAATTCTAGAGCATGTGGAAACCCTAACTTCTTCGGACCATATCTTAGGAAATATAGTGAACCATATCTAAAATTTCCATATGAAGTTCACCTGAATTTCATCTCCACATGGTAAAAATTTCAACTTCTAAAGCTTTGTAGAAAAAAAAAATTATAGCAACAATTCCAAGATAACATATTTGAAGTAGTGAAACCCTAGAATTCAAAGCTATGATACCAACTGTTATGCAACCAGATCACAAAAGAGAAGAAAAGATATATCAACGACTTGAAAATTAGTCTCTTCGAGGGGGAAAACTCCTTTACATCACATAATTGAACAATTATTGGATGATACAAATGACAAGACCTCCTGGGTATATATAGGAGTCTAAGGGGTCACAATATAATTAGAGCCTACATAACAATAATAATGTATGGGCACAATAATAACAATAGTGGGCTTCTATGGGGCACAACAATAACAAATAAGGGTGTTACACTAACGATAACAATAAGGGGGATACACTAGAATTATAGGGACCTAACATCAAAGATAATGTCCTCAATCAACTCTATATTCCTGTTAATAGTTGGCAAAGTGAGCCTCATATGGGCATCTTCCAATCAACAAAGGGTTCCACCAAGTGAGGAACCTTTACAGAAAGTGAATTGAGGATGGACCTTCAGGAATATCTATACAGTGATATCCATTAATTTTCTCAAACAACTCAGTTTAAAGAACCATTATTTTTCAAAGTGAACCTTAAGGTAAATATCCCTATTGTGGTCACCTACTACTAGAACAATTTCTATAGCATAGGATGTGGAAAATACCATCAACAATTTCCATCAAGAAAATTTTACTAGACAATTACTAACAGTTGTATGAGAAATTATCTATGGAATTGCCTCTTTGTTAGCATAAGAGAAACTCAAGATAAATGTTTGAAAGATTTTGAACGCAGCAAGTGACACATGAAAAATAGAGTATTACCATCCTTAAACAACAAGGATCCATGACATGTATGTAGGTTTTCTTATAACTGAAATGAGAGCTTATGATAGAAAGGGGTGGTTGGTAATGAAGAGTTATCCAAACCAAGCTAACCCCATTTTGTTTAGAAGATATACCCATTCATAAAATGGACCAAAAAAGGGTTATCCAAAACAAGCTAACCCCATTCTATTTAGAAGATATATCCAATCGTAAAATGGCCCAAAAAAGTACTATTATTAGAAGGGTAATCCAAACTTTACATTTTAGAACCACGAAAATTGAGTTAAAAAATAATCTACATTTGAGTTGTTCAAGTGTACTTATCATGACTGTGCAGATAGTTGTCAGTATCAACGTGTTGTGATAGTATCTTTTGATCTTGCATCCATATTTTCCCTTTGCCCTCAATCTCAATCCTACTAGCATGATCAGGAAATTAATGAGCATGTGCTATCGTATGTACACATTTAAGAAGGTATACAGATATTTATCTTAGAACCTGACCAAACTACAAGATGAAAGTATAATCTTCTCACCTCCAATACTTATGTGTAGATACTCACATATGCCAAAATCATCATCCTTGCTCGCATATACATTATGTCTACATTTTGCAGTTGGATTATATGCTACAATAATAACCACTATTTTAGTTATTTTTATTGAAGGTATATGGCTATGTAACTAAAATTAAACCACCCATAAAGAAATATACCATCACCCAAGAACACAGTTGGTTGAGTAGTTTCTTGAAAGCCTGCACAAATTTCCTTCAAGACAAACCCTTTGTTTAGTTTTCCTAAAATTACAACATATTAGTTTGTCATATTTTGTTCTTGCATTTGTGAAAGATAGAATGCATAATGAGTTTTAAAATGTGAATAACTAGTGTTTCAGAGACTTCAAACATTTTACTTCTACTTTCAGAAATCTCAAATAATATGATTACTGATATATACATTTTAAGTGACCTTAATTCATTAAGAATAAATAGATATGTTCGAATGCAGAGAGGTAGAGTGTGTTCACCTCCATAACTTAGTAGTCTGAGGTGTATTCCTTTTCCTACAAGAAGTCTATGTAACCTTAAATATCAAATAAGAAACTGGGGAATTTGAAATTGGAGAATTAGTTTGTATCATAGTAACAAAATTCAAAGATCTTTGATATGTCCTTAAATTGTAATTGTAAAATAATGTATGTAATGAATGCTAGTAAGTTTCTTTCAATTGGAAATTTCAAGTGATTTAAATATGGGTAATCTCAACAATCCAACTGATTTAAATCTGGGTAGTTTCAACAAGAATTGGAAGTTCCAGAAGGGAGATCTGACTTATGATTCACTAATTACAATTGAACTTTCTAGGATTTTTAAAAGCTCATTAAGAAACAACTGATATACTAAGGAAATTATTTAGGAATTCTCAAAATTTCTCAAACATTTAAGTTGAACAATTTTTAAATGTGTAATTTACACATTTAAGTTGAACAATGTTTAAATTTACTTGAAAAAATCAAAATTTAACCCTCAATATTTTCATATAATATATTCTTTCTTTTTCATAATGTTTTATATAAGTAAGTTACCAGTGCCCATTCTGTCAGCGCTTACAACTCCTCTATCACATGCTTACTTCACCAAAAGCTCTTGGTTGCTTGTGTTGTCAAGGATTTGTTTCCCTTACAGGATTCTATAGCCATGATCAAAGAAGAAAAGGAGACTGAAATTATCTCATATATGGGAAAAATAACAATAATAACTTGAAAAACAAAGTAGGTTTGTTTCAATTAAACATATACCTCACCCGGTGTGAAGAACATGAGAGTTCCAACCATCCAATGAACCCATAGATTTATTTCTTCCAGTCATAGACTACAACAATTTATTACTCAGGACAATAAATGAATGAAGATTTGGGTAATTGTAGGGATTCAATCAAATATTTGGATACAAATTCATGAAATTTAGTGAAGGGATAGAATGTGACATCTAGACACTAGATTTATGTATTTAAAATTTCAAGTATGGGGCCGATGCAAGGAATAGATGGGATGATTGCTTGGAAGGTACTCTAGCTTATGCTTCCACAAATAAAATATGGTGAAGGAACAAGTTCAACAATTCAAAATATTTTTGTATACTTGTAGTGTGCTCTGATGCATTGCGTATTTTTCATTTTTCTTCCTATTGTTTCAAATTCTAACACTAGAACCACATTATATCATGTTCTTAGTTTAAAATATGCAGAGTTTGTTAAGTTCATAATCCCTTGATTTCTCAAATATGCATTTACCTATAAATCTTCTCTTGAGTTGCCACTTTTTGTGATTTTTTTGGAAAAACATAAGGTTGGATTGCTTCATTTAGTACCTTAATATTGGTTATCAATGGACTGACAACTATTCCTCCCCACACTACGATATTCCTAGTAAAATCCATGTCACAACCTATCTTTAGAAGGTAGCCTAGCTAACCTAAAGAATGAGGCTTTGAAACTAATCCTAGGCACCAATGAGGTAACCTAAACACTACATGTCCAAGGATCCAAGGGAGCACATAGAGATTGATTAAATCTTAGAAAGTTACACTTTAGTGAGTGCATTGTGTAGACCATGAAATTCCAATGTTATAAGATTCCTAACCTTACTGCCTTCAAAATATCCTAGGAAGTAAGGTGGGATGAAAAGGACCTATGCAGCTAAGAAATCTTATTCAGGGCTACCCAACTCCCTTGCCTATAATTATAGCCTGGTAAGGCCATCTTATCATCTCAAAATGGCCCAATTGGATTTGAAAAAGTTGCCTTGGTCCTATATGTACTATAATAGCCCATATACTAAGAAAAATGAGATAGACTAAATGATCAAAAAATAATGCAACCCAAAAAGAAATAGTTTAATGCATTTGGATCCAATTGACTAATACTATGAGAATCATATAAATGATGAGAACCTTATGTTATTGTAAATCAACTCGCTATAAATTGAATGTTATTTCTTTAAATTATGAGAACCTTATGATAGTGTCAATCAACTCCCTATAAATTGAATGTTATTTCTTAAACATATTGCAATGGAATATACAAAATTTAATTTCAAACAAAAAGAAGTGACTCAAACAAGTGAGAACTCCCATTTTCAAATATAAATTCCATCTATGTTGCCAAACATTTTATGAGTCCTAGAAAAACTCATACAGTTCATCCTCATTGAGTCAAGCCAAGATTTTCAAAATTGCTTGATGTCATCACAGCCTTCTCTCTCCAAGGGATGATAAATGCATCCATTTCTGTAAGATAAACATAAGTTTCTTAAAAGAATGCATAATGTTTTGCACATATATTAGCATATTGTTAACAATAATAAATATTATACATTTAATGATAATTAATTAATGTTGCATATGCTTAGCTATATACACTTCTAAATCTAAAAATAATTCAAATTGTACAATATATGTTATACCTCAATATCCTTGAAGACCAAATGAAACCGCTAAAGTTTTCAGTGGCTCCATATCAGAACCATTATTGGCATGCCATCAAGAATAATATTAATAATTCTCAAAGATACATGTGCACTCTGAAGACCATACAAAAATAGAATGAAATCGTTGGGATTTATAATGTATCAGTGGGGTAGAGATTAAAAGGAAAATAAAATAAAATAAAAGTATGAGATAACACTCATGTGGAGAACGAACTATTGTTAGCATGGATCAAACAAACAACCTTGTAGTCTTTTGTCTATTTCTCCTCGCCCCATATGAAATATACAAAAGAGTGGAGATATTTCCCAATGAATAAGATACATAATTAGTGTGAATTTATTGTAACTAATTCATCCATCTCTTAGGGAAATACTAGAGTCTATATGATATGGTTAATTTAATACTTTTTCTGTACCACTGTTGGTTTGAAGCATTGTCGTGTCGCATCTACTAGATTAAGAGTATTTTTGGTTAAATTTTGTTGTCTAGTTATCCCAAAACATAATATTATTGTGTGTATGGCATGGGAATGCGATATTGGTGGGTGGCAATTCATGTAGAAAGAAACCCAGAGCTTGATAAACAATGACAATGTGCAGAAACCTATATCAAATGAGAACTCACTTGCATAATTGAAAAGTTTAATGTTGTAAAACATGATACCATTAATTCCACTCAATTCTTGCAAAAGCAGCAATCCAATTCCAATATGTGATATCCCATTTAGATGCACTAGTATCAGTATAGAAAACTACAAATTGTTCTCATTTCAAAATAACAAGCATGCCTCCACCTATAAAAGCACATTTACAGATCTACCAAATCAAATGAAATTCAAGATGTCACTCATGGTCAAAGGAAGTGCATATTTACGCTAAAAAGGCTCTGATATATTGATGTTGTTGTGTTTCTTGCTAATCTCCATGATACTCTGAAACACAGCAAAAATTTGATTTGTAAGAAGATGATTGTCCCGATATATAAAAAAAAAAAAAAGGATTAAATCTTGTGATGTGTATTGTGCAATACCCTAGACCATTTCAAAAGGCCAAAAAACTGAAAGAACTAAGAAAACCATAAAAACTTTTGAAAATGGAAATGGAAAGGAAAATGAATGATGAGAAATGAATTAAAATTTGGGAAAGCAAAGATACATAAGAAAAATTATAAACAATTGAATGAGCATAGTTGTTGCCTTCATAGAAATCTGAAATTATGTTAGCCATCCCTAACTCACCATCTCGATAGCCCATAGAAAGAAGTGTAAACTTCTACCCATAGGATTTAATGGAATGGAGTACCAAAGCGATGGACTTAGCTAGTTGTAATAGCCCCGGGTTAAAAGTTCAAGTAATAAAGTTAATAAAGGAAAAATAAGACCAAGTTCATGGGACACTTATTCCAAGCTTAATGTTGGGATAAAAATCCTAGTGGGTGTTCATTGGTTTATTATGGCTGAGGGGAAATTGGTAAAGGATTTGGAAAGGAAAGAGGCATTAATTGGAATTTTAATTATGAAAATAAAGGAAATTAGGAGAAAAGGAAGGTGAAAGGTCATAGGTTGCACGTGAGGAGGAAAATGAAGGAAAATAATGGAAATTGAAGAAAATAGAGGCCTCATTAATAAAAAGTTATTGGAGGATCAGTTCACAACCTTTTGTCAGTTTAACCTTTTGTTAGTTCAGTTTTGGATCTCTCTCTCTATTCTCTCTATTCTCTCATACTCTTGCACACTTAGATCATTCTTAGAGAACTCTAGCATTGGAGAAAGGAAAGCAAAGGAAGGACAAGAAAGCAAAGGGAAGAAAATATCAAGCAAGGAAGAGTTGAATCAAGTGGCTACAACAAGATTACTTGCAGGTATCGAGTTGCATGTATGATTTCCTTGCTAGTTTTGACATGTATGGTACATGCATGTGTGTATTTGGTTCTCTTGTTGTCATTGGCATGAGTTTTTCTAAGTGTGACAGTGGTTTTCAGCCTTGATTTTCCATTTTTGGATAGGCGTGGTGTAATGGGGTTCTTTTACTTGGTTGAAATGGATTGTCGGATGGTTTCGAAACTGAGTGAAAATTCCCAAAGGCCTAGGAATCCCTTGACCAGTAATAGCAGGATAGTAAAGCCTGAGGGTGGAGATGGGAAAGTTTCTTACAACTTAGGTGGAGAGATCCTGAGGCATCCATGCTTGTTTAGGGCCTAGTGATCCCTTAACCAGTATATGGCAGGATTGTGGTAAAACATGTAGTGTATGTTTCTTTGTTTGGGACTAGGAATCCCTTGACCTGTAATGGTGGGATACATGGTAAATCCTGGTGGTATATATGAGGCTTTCGAGCCTAGGAATCCCTTTATCGGTAATGGCGAGATACACGATAAAGCTTGAGAAGCCCTAATTGGTTTTTTTGTGAGTTGAACATTCATGCTTGGAATATGGCATGGGGGTGATTATCTGAAAGAAAGACTTGTTTCAGCCCATTCTATGGTTGGGTGGTACATGGAAGTCCTTGACTTGGTTGGCTTTTGCATATGTTAATAAAAAAAAAAATCCTATTTTATTTCATGAGTAAACGTGATTGTTATTATGTGGCTTTGATGGTTGTATTATCATTGTTATTATGTTGGTTATATGTTGGCTATAAGCATCGTTTTATGACAGACTTTGGTTATGGCTCTTATCATGTTTTTTTTAGTAAATGACATGTTAATGAATGTAGGACCTAATATATTATAATGTTGTTATTGTGAGAGGAAATCAGACCTTCTTGACGAATATCATATAAATATGAGGTCCTTATGCTTAGATGTGTTTATATGGCATGTACATTACATGTTTATGATGTGTTTGACGAAATTCCTGTCATTGTTAGGATAAGTTTGGTTAGTTCTTGGTTCAATTTTTGAATTAGGGGCCATTTTTTCTTGTTATTTATCATTTTTTAGAATTTCATCAAGTTTTGGGCAGAGGCCTAAGTCCTAGCCCTGAAAATGTGGCTCAGATTTCGAGGTTGTTGGCACAGAACTACTTGAAAAAGACTACAGTCGCATGGAGGCCTTACTGTGGCTAGAGGCTTTCAATTGCATGGAGGGCTTTTCATGGGAGTGACTAGTGGTTTAGGTCAGTAAAAAGCAAGTTAACTTAGGGGTTGGGAACTTAGAGTGGTTGGTTAGCCCCTAAGGGGTCCTGTAGCTCCTGAAGAAGGCTAGTTTGGTTTTGGTTTGTTGATTCCACTTCCTTAACTGTACTTGGTGAGTTGAATCATACCATAGTAACTCTTTGTCACATTTTTACCCCGGTGGACCAATTAGCGTGGGTAAATGTGGGAGGAAGGTGTTACAGAGTGGTACCAGTGCATGGTTCACCCCTCGGACTGGATGGGAGAAATATGGTTTTCATTCATGCATTTTGGTTGAATATGCATTTGTGGTGTAGGCTTTTTGTCTATGTGGATGTATGCATGCATTTTCATGTTTATAGTTGTTGTGCGTGGGGTCATGGCATGCGGTTGGTATGGTCATGCATGGTAATTATATGATGATAGAGATGATGTCTATATACTACTATGATTATGTTTATGCATGTCTTGTGCTAATCTGATTGATATTGTAGATGAGATATCATTCCCTGAAATACACTGAGGTATGTTGATTACGTTTATATTTTGGTTTAGCTAACAAGATATAATTGTAGGAAGAAGATCAAATATTACTAGCAAGATGGTAGATTGCAGTTCACGAGACTCTCCCTATAGATCATATGAGCAGCATGGTGATGAGTACTCCCCTCACAGAGCAGGAACTTTGAGAATTTTGAAGGAAGAAATAAGGATTTGCAAAGCAGATAATGATAAGATAATTCAGTCATGGGAGTGACTCTCCAAGGCATAGGAGAAACAAGCATAGGTTAATGCAGTTATCCTTCAGAGTTTGTCAGACTTGTAAATACACTGACCACTTAGGATCAGTCATGGATAGGACGAAAATACTAATGGATCCTATGGTAGCAGATATCATGATGGACATAAGTCAAACAAGGATTATACCATCGGGGATAGAAGGTTCTTAGATACACTTGATAGGAGAGTAAATGGACATTGGAATGGTCATCATCGCCATCATCCATACAGTTGGAGTGACAGGGGATATTTATCAGAGGAGTTCAAGAAATAAAATCCACCTACATTTTATGGATAAATGAAGAAGTCACAAGATGCAGAAGCTTGGTTGCTTGGAATGAATAAGTTCTACAGATTGCATGATTACTCAGAGAACATGAAGGCCATAATAGTTATGTTTAGTCTTAAAGGTAAAGCATACATTTGGTGGGAAGACATGAAGAATATTAGAGGCATTCAGGAAGAGGAGTTGACTTGGAGGGAGTTTGAAAGACTTTTCAGGAAGAAGTATCTATCGGAGAGATACTACAATGACAGAGTGAAGGAGTTCTATGAGTTGAAGATGGGGTCTATGATTGATGACGAGGATACTAGAATACTCTTGGAGTTATTGAGGTATGTATCATATCTTAAGGAGAAGAAAGCTAAGATTCATAGATTCATCAATGGGTTGTTGGTAGCGTTCAAATATAGGATCAATTTTTATGAGCCTAGATCATTGGAGGAAGCCATTAGAAAGTTGAAGCATTGTTATGAGAAATCAAAGTGTAAGACAAAATCTTAGCAAGGTTGGAAAGGGAAAGAAAAAGCTAAGGGAAAGTGGCCACTTAAGCGAACAAGACCTCAGGATGCAGGTGAGAAAGAGAATGTGGTTCCTTATAATAATTTTAATGTAGTTGGACAGAGACATGGGCCATAGCCTAGAGCACAGTAGAATAAAGGTGATGGTAAGGGACAATTTCAGTGTTGGATATGTGGCAAGGAGCATCTCAAGAGAGATTGTTTGTTGTGTCAGGGTGGTAGGCCTTAAATATATAGTGCACAGGAAGCACAGAAATTTGGGGATGTTAGACAGAGAATTCCTTGAATCTATGTAGCATTGGATAATAGGTAGGTGGATCACGAGGCATCTATTATCGAGATGGACAGTAAGCTTTGTGATCAAGTTGTTTCTATTTTGATTGATTTTGGATCTAATTATAGTTATATTAATCTTGACCTGGTGGATAAGTGTGGTTTTAATAAATAAGTACATGCAAAATCTTGGTTAGAGTAGTTAGCTATACGTACAAAGCAAAGTGTTCATCATTGGGTAAGAGCTTGTTCATTTGAGTTGAATGGTATTCCTACATCAGTGCACTTTAATGTGCTTCCATTGGCATCATACAATATGTTGTTGGGTATGGACTAATTGTATCTTCATAGGACCAAGGTAGATTTTTATGACAAGGATATTGAGTGCTTAGGTGACAATGGAGAATACAAGACCTTGCAGGGTAAGAAGGAGGAAAAATCAGTTAGAATGGTTAAATCTATGCAAGCGAAGCATATTCGTGGGAAAGTATGTGTTTTCTTTGCAGTGCATATTTCTAGTGATAAAGGTAAGGTTGTTGAGGATGCAAAAGTTTTGAAGAGGTACCCGATCTTACAACAATTTCAGGATGTATTCCCAACAGAGATTTCATAGTTACCACCTCACAGGGAGGTGGAATTTTCTATTAAGTTGGTACCAAAGGCAACACCATCATCAAAGGCACCATACAGAATGAGCACACCAGAGTTAATGGAATTGAAATTGTAGTTGAAGGAAATGCTTGACAAAGGGTACATTAGGCCAAGTGTATCATCGTGGGGTGCACTGGTATTGTTGTGAAGAAGAAGGATGATACTCTTAGGTTTTGCATTGATTATAAGAAGTTGAACAAGGTAACCACCAAGAATAGGTATATGTTTCCTAGGATTGATCAATTGTTTGACGAGTTCAAGGGAGTAGCAGTGTTCTCGAAGATTGATTTGAGATCAAGATACCATCATGTTTGCATTAAAGAAGAGGACATCTACAATACTACTTTCCGTACCAAGTATGGGCATTATGAGTTTGTTGTATTTCCTTTCGGTTTGAATAATGCTCCAGCTACTTTTATGTTCTTGATGAATAGTGTATTGCATCGTTATCTGGACAAGTTTGTAATTGTGTTCATTAAGGATATATTGATATATTCTAAGAATGAGGAAGAGCATGTTGAACACTTAGCATCAGTATTGAGATTTCTAAGAGAGTGTCAGTTGTATTCTAAGCTTAGTAAATACATGTTGGGTGATTTAATTGTCTATTAAATCCATATTATTTAATTGTCAACCCGGGGGTTTCGTAAAACTTAGAAGCAAACCAAAATATATGGGACCTTAGATGCAACTATAATCATCTTTAGAAGATAAGTTATGGAAACTGAAGGGAATGCAATTATAAACTAATTAGAAGTGAATATTACAAATATAAAATTTAACTAAGTAATTTCTAATTCATTATGTAATAAGCAGGAGAAGTGGCTCCTAACTTAGGAGAACCAGATTTGTCCTTCTTCTAGAATACTACTTCATGAACATAAATCAAAAACTACTAATGGACAATAGCTTAAAATGCATAAACAAATAATAGAAGAGGCTCCTAATTAAGGAGGTCCTTGGTGTTCTTCATTACAAATTCATTCATCATTAATGCCATTGTTGAATACTGGAAATTCATAAAATCACTTGAAACTGTAAAAAGAGAATGAATTTCAATTATTACTCATATCAAATGGAAGAGAGCCTAACTTAGACCCTTTTTTTCCTTTCATATGCTGATAAGATTTAAACTAAAATTCATTCATTAATAATCAAAAATCTTCAAACATCTAAGTAATTAAATGAAAATAAAATCTATAATGAAATAAAATGTTTCTTTGATCCTTTTAGAGTGAGCTCAATTCTCTTAAGAACAAAGTGACAAACTATTCCATAAATTCATATACTACATTAAGACAATTTATATATAAAACTATAGAAAGAAAACTTTATTCTATTCCATCATAAGTTAGGATACATTCTCCAAGAGTCCTCCCTTTGGAATGGAGGAGGTACTCCTATTTATACAAAAACATAAGCAACTAATTCATTAATGGAGATCCATTAATCCCTCCTAGATCCACAAATCCTTCATATGGCTACAACCAGTATGAGACACATATTCCTTTATCCATGATTTTTCTCCATGAGATATGCTTGACCCCTATTCCAAATCTCCTTCAAATCTTCAAGAGAATTCTAATTTGTCTTGGAGGCTACATAAGAGTGTCTTGGAACCTTATAAATCACCTACACATGTCACAAAACTCATACCACATATATAGATATATGAAACCATGTTAATTTCCTAGTTTTTAAACATAAATTCATTTTAAATACATAAAATAAATAACTTTGGAAAATGAAAATATGAACCCATATGGTAATGGAAATATAGGGTTATGTAATGATAATGTGATGAAATGAGGTGACAAAATGAGGTGACAAAATGAGGATAAAGGTGAAAATGGAGTGAAAGTGTATGTTACTTTGGTGGCCCAACAATGCAATTTCTTTCAGATAGAGGTGCATTACTTCAGATATGTTGTTTCCAAGGAAGGCATAGCAGTGGATTCGGAAAAGATAAGGGTTATCATGGAATGGGAAGCTCCTAGGAATGTGGATGAGGTAATGTCATGCATGGGGTTAGCAGGTTACTACAAGATGTTCATACGGAACTTCTCATGGATTGCATATCCTATCACATCATTGCAAAGAAAAAGGAAGAAATTTGCGTGGACAGAAAAATGTGTAGCAAGTTTTGAGCAGTTGAAACAATTGTTGATAAATGCTCCAGTTCTAAAGATTGCGGAATCAGATAAAGAGTTTGTAGTGTGTACAGATGCTTGCAAGAGAGGACTTGGGAGAGTCTTGATGTAGGAGGGACAGGTGGTATGCTCTGAATCAAGGAAATTGAATGAGCACAAGCAGAATTATGTTACACATGATCTTGAGTTGGAAGCGATCATACATGCATTGAAGATGTGGAGACACTACCTTCTTGGCAAGATATTTGTACTGATGAGCGACAACATTGGATTGAGATACTTGTTTGACCAAATGAATCTAAATTCTAGGAAAGCTAGAGGGTTGGCCACAATCAGTGAGTTTGAATTTGAGATCAGGTACATTAAGAGAAATGAGAATAGGGTTGCAATTTCTCTTGGTAGGCGAATATGGGTAAATCACATTGCAACTCTGGGTTCTTATGGGACAGATTTACAGGATCAGATATTATAGGAAGGTCGACAGGATGACAGGTACAGGGAGCTCAGGCACAGGTTACAGCAACATAGTATAGGTCATCAGGATGTGGACTATAGTCTCACAACAGATGGTTTGGTTAGATTTAGGTATAGGATTTATGTGTCGGACAAAAATGATCTCAAGAAGATTATCTTGAGAGAATTCCATGCTAAGTCGTATTCAGGTCACCTAGGATATCAGAAGATAATGAAATCGATGAAGAAGTTATATTATTGGTAGAATTTAAAGAAGGAAGTGGCATAGTTTCTAGCTAGATGTTTATATTTTCAACAGGTCAAAGCAGAGTGAAATTATCCAAGTGGTCTACTACAATCGATTCCAATTACAGATTGGAAATGAGAGGTCATTTCCATGGATTTCATTACAGGTTTTTCGAGGACATCCAGACAGCATGATTCTATTATGGTTGCGGTTGATAGGTTGACAAAGGTAGCACACTTCATTCCATTGAAGTCTACTTGTTCAACTAGTGATGTAGCACATGTCTTCATTAAAGATATAGTGAGATTTCATGGTGTACCGAACAATATTATGTTAGATAGGGATGCTAAGTTCACTTCCATATTTTAGAAGGAGTTATTTGCAGGTTTGGGTACACAGTTAGCCTTCATCATAGCTTATCATTTGTAGACAAATGGACAGACAAAGAGGTCAATAGGATTTTGGAGGACATGTTGAGAATGTATGTTATGCATTAGTAGCGAAAGTGGGAAGAGAACCTTCCACTGGTTGAGTTTACTTACAATAATGGGTATCAAGAGTCAATAAGGATGAGTGTATTTGAGGCACTTTATGGTAAGACTTGTAATACTCCCATTAGTTGGAGTGATCCATTGAACATGGTGTTGATCAGACAAGATATGTCGGTAGACATGGAAAAGGAAATGTTGGTTATCAAGCAGAATCTAAAGGCAGCACAGGATAGGAAGAAGAGTTATGCATATTAGCATGGGGTATTTTAAGGGTTTCAGGTTGGAGAACAGCTGTACTTTCACATCAATGCCAAGAAGATCTCCTTAAGGATTGGATCATGTGCAAACTTGGAATCTCAGTATTGCAGGCCTTTCGATATCCCTTGAGAGGATTGGACTAGTGTCCTACCAACTTGCACTGCCTCCGACAGTGAAAGTCCATGATGTTTTCCATGTTTCATTGCTTAAAATATATGTAGAGGATGTTGATCATGTTATTGATTGGTATGTATTATAGATGGATACAAATGGAGAATTCCAATCGAAATTTCAGTGCATTTTACAAAGAAAGATGCTCATGCTCCAGAACTGAGAAATAGAGTAGGTTAAGGTGTAGTGGAAGCACTTTGGGCCTAATGAGGCTACATGGGAGATGGTTGATTAGATGTGAGCTATGTATCCTTGTTTGTTGTCGGTTGAGGAAAAGCGGTTTTGGTATATGTATATATGTATATCTATTTAAATATTGCAATGTGTTGTGCTATAAAGCTCCAACAAGCGATATGGGTGTCATGTTGTTATGTTTGTCATGTTGGTTTGCTTTTCAAGGGGTTGTTCATTGCAAATATTGCAACGAGCTAAGTTATAAAGCTCCATGGGAAGTATGTTTCTCTTTTTAGTGGTTTTGTTAGTTGTAGGTGTCACGGAACACCGAAGAGGGTGTTCCCCTAAGGGAGAGGGGTTTGTAACAACCTCAAGTTAAAATTTCATGTAATAAAGTTAATAAATGAAAAATAAGATCAAGCTCATGGGACACTTACTCCAATATGAATGTTGGGAAAAAACGTCCTAGCGGGTGTTCATTTGGTTTATTGTGGCTAAGGGGAAATTGGAAAAGGCAATGGAAAAATCTTTGGAAAGGCAAGAGGCATTAATTGGCATTTTATTTAAGAAAATAAAGGAAATTAGGGGAAAAGGAAATTGAAAGGTCACAGGTTGCATGTGAGGAGGAAGATGAAGGGAAATAATGGAAATTTAAGAAAATAGAGACCTCATTAATAAAGAGGCTTCTGAGGATCAATTCACAACCTTTTATTAGTTTAACCTCTTGTCAATTTAGTTTTGGAGCTATCTCTCTATTCTCTCATACTCTTGCACACTTTAGAGCATTCTTGGGGCACTCTAGCATTGGAGAAAAGAATGCATAGGAAGGAAAATAAAGAAAAGGTAAGCAAAGATCAATTAAGGAAGAGTTGGATCAAGCGGCTACAATAGGATTATTTGCAGGCATTGAGTTGCATGTATGATTTCCTTGCTATTTTTGGCATGCATTATACATGCATGTGTGTATTTGGTTCTCTTGCTATCAATGGCATGATTTTTGCCAGGTGTGGCAGTGGTTTTCATCCTTGCCTTGCCATTTGCAAATAGTTGTGGTGTGATGGGGTTCTTTTACTTGGTTGAGTTGGATTGTTGGATGGTTTCAAAGCTGAGTGGGTTGGTCTCAGGAAAATTCCCAAAGGCTTAGGAATCCCTTGACTGGTAATGGCGGGATACATGGTAAATCCTAAGGGTGAAGACGAGAAAATTCCTCATGGTTTAGGTGGAGAGATCGGGAGGCATCCATGCTTTTTTAGGTCCTAATGATCCCTTGACCGATATATGGCGGGATTGCAATAAATCATGTAGTGTATGTTTCCTTGTTTGCGCCTAGAAATCCCTTGACCTGTAATGGCGGGATACATGGTAAATCCTAGTGGTATAGATGAGGTTTTCGGGCCTATGAATCCCTTGAATGGTAATGGTGGGATACACAATAAATCTTAAGAATCCCTAGTTGGTTTTGTTGTGAGTCCCACATTGATGCTTGGAATATGGCATGGGGGTGATTGGCTGAAAGAACAATTTGGTTCAACCCAATCTATGGTCAAGTGGTACGTGGAAGTGCCTGACTTGGTTGGATTTTTCATATGTTAATAAAATTTATTTTCCTACTATATTTAATGATTAAATGTGCTTGTTTTTATGTGGATTTGATGGTTTTTCTATCATTTTTATTCTATTGGTTATATGCTAGTTATAAGCATGGTTTTATGGCAGACTTTGGTTATGGCTCTCATCGTGTTTTGTTTAGTAAATGAAATGTTAATGAATGTATGACCTAATAGATGATAATGCAGCTATTGTGAGAGAGCATCAAACCTTCTTGACGAATCTCATATAAGTATGAATCTTGTATGCTCATATGTGTTTTTATGACCTACACATTACATGTTTATGATGTGTTTGACGAAATTCATGCTTAGGATGAGTCTGGTTATTTAGTGGTTTAAGTTTTACATTAGAGGCCTTGTCTTCTTGTTATTTATCATTTTTGACAATTTCATCAAGTTTTAGGGAGACGTCTGACTCCTAGCCCTGAAAAAGTGGCTCATATTTCTGGGTCACTGGCATAGAATTGACTAAAAAAGAATACAATCGCATGGAGGCCTTGTTTTGAGAGTGACTATAGGTTTTCACTCACATGGAGGGCTTATCATGCGAGTGACTGGGGGCTTAGTTTAGTAAAAAGCAAGTTAACTCAGGTGTTGGGCACCTGGATTTGTTGGTTAGCCCCTCACGGCTCCTGTAGCTCTTGAGGAAGGTCAATTTGGTTTTGGTTTGTCAATTCCACTTCCTTAACTATACTTGGGGAGTTGAATCATATCATAGTAACTCTTCGTCACATGTTTACCTCGGTGGAAAAATTAGATCAGGTAAATGTGCGAGGAGGGTGTTACACTAATAGGCCCCTTTATAAGCATGCATGTTTAACAACCCTAAATTGGATGAGCAAGCTTGGCAGAAAGTTATGGTCCTCGAAATATACCCACAAAGAATTCGATAATAGATCCAAAAAAGGGGACTTTTTGCATGTGGTGAAAAGGATCATAACTATCCCTTCTCCCACATATAGAGTGTTTCACTAATCCATTACTTTTTCATAAGAGGAAATGTGTTTTAAGAGTAGGTGTAGATGATCTATAAACTAGCAACATTAATAGTGCTCAACTGATTAGATTTCAAGCAGCCTTGAGTTTGGATGGAAATGTCATTCTTGTAGTCTCTTAAGGTATCATAGTTGTACAAGATCCACCACATTGCTATTTTTTCTCTTACGATATGTTATGACTTGTTGCTCAACTATTCACCTCACCCCCCCATCTTTTAACCGAGTCTAAAATCTATGTGGACCCCATTTTACTTGTCTCCATAATCACCATGCAGAGTGACATATGTGTGACCCACCTGCATGTATGACACATGCTTCCCATAGTATATTGTGTTTGACGTGCAGGAGCAGTATAAGCAAGGGTGGATAGACCATAGACCTGCAGCAAATACAGGTATAGATAAGAAAAGGTGATGCTTTAATTGATTGGAAATCAAGAAAAGCGGAATAGAAGGCCTTACCAATGGCCTTAACTATGACTACTCGATTTTCTCATTATCGCCTTTCTTACTGTCTATTTACTACAACCTCTCTAAGAACAAATAACAAAATGCCTGTCTCATTGCATTAAACATGGTTTCACATAACAAGCTAGAAAAATAGACTAGTTAAAGGGATCGACTAGATCAAAGGGGTATGGCGAAGGAAATAGGTAAAAGGGTACCCTTTTCTTGAATTCCATAGGGACTCTAGCGATCACATATCTGATTAGAATAAATGCAAATAATGGGAAGGAAGACCGACCTCGCAGCACCCCCAAATCCCTTAGGATTTTATGTGCAGTATTTTTATGAACACCCTAGTGCAAGGTATTATTGGTAGAAGGAGATTCATTTTCCTTATCTAGAGGAGTTCTACTCATTCTAAAGGAAAAATCTCTATTAATTTATCTACTAGTTATGTTCTTATTCGATCACCTGAAAATTTTTCCTTTTATATCTTCATTGATACATTGGTTCTATCGTTGCCTTTATTTTTGGCTTTGCCAATTCTCCCTCCTACTACTTCTTGGTGGACGGGGGGGGGTTCATGTTATATTTCACTCTCCTTTTCACTTTTTTGTCATGGTACTACTTTGCCATCATCTACCATGGATTATTTATCCTTGCAAGGAATAGGGTTCCTTAAAGCAATTGAGGCATCCCACTTGTTAGAGTCGGTCTTTTCATCCCTCCGTCAGCGATCAAAATCTCTTTTGTTGCATTTCATTTTTAGGTGTCTCATTGAGTCCAGTCATTTGCATTCCATTAGGAGCATCGATTTTCTGACGAAACGGCCTTGTCACTCATCTCCCTCATGTCATGTATCTGCTGGTTCGTGTCTATACATCAAAATCAATTTTAAAGTCATTCACAGTCCTATTTGGTCTCTTGGTTAGCAAAAGGGTCATTTTAGTCATTAGGTCTAGGGTTTCGTCTTGAAAAAGTATAATAATGTCCACAGACACATGAGGGAGGTTCAAAATCATATTTTCATTGCAAAGTTTCATCGTCAATATGTTTGATCATGATTCTTCTTCAAAATTCTGTTTTGAAGAAGAAATCATCAAATTTATGGTTTGTAATAAATATGTGATTTTTTAAGTTCTACAGTTCTTCAGTGCAACCCTGTTCATCCTTTGCCAAATTCCATGTCAGCTATCCCTGCAAAAAATTGCCAAAAGTTTCATCATTCCAAAGGAAACAACCAAAAAGCAAAGCTTCAATTAAAAGGTGAAAAGTGCCAAAGTTTAAACATTACAAAAATGGGTTTGAAAAAAGAAAAATCAAACTCCATGGCTATATGAGATATTTTCCATTTTGAAGGTTTATTTGCATGCCAAGAACAAAGAGGAAACAATTCCAAGCAAGTTTTGTGCACAAGTGTGAAATTGGGTGAAATTGGAAGAAACTTGGCCAGCGTGGCGCACTGGGAGAAAGCGCGCAGTGTAATTTTACACGGGCGCGGCACACTGGGGAGGCGCGGCGCATTGGGTATGCGGCGCGACGCATATAGTTAAATGCCTGAAACTGCTCAAATTTCCTCCAAATTGCCAATAATTCACACGGATTTGCCAGGTAGAGCCTTCATCTTGGTGTTTCATCCAATTTTTTGATAAGCTATGGTGGTTTATGGATGATAATGGTTGAAACAAAAATACCAAACCCTACCTCTAAAGTACCTCAATGAAACTTGCTATTAGGGTTTCAAAATCATTGTTTTGTTACCAAATTCACTCCTCCATCCCATTTCTCCCTTGTTTTCATCATTCCCTAATTCCCTACCCCCTAAGTTCATTAATTCCTTCTCCTAAATTCTCTTTCCCAAATTCTCAAATCCAACACCTCAAACCCTACACAACAATTCCTAACCCTATAAAAAACCCCAAACCCTCCTATATTTCCCTAACCACATCTATCCCAATAGTCCCTAATCCCTCATTATTTTCCTCTCTCCTAACATTCCCTTGTTTCATTTGTTTTCCCCTTGGTGGCAGAAATTCAACACATCACCAAAAGAGCAGTCCAATACAGTTTCATACACCAGCATCTATTTCTCCAAGGCAGTTTGTATAGTAGCAGTTATGTCATCCGGTCATTCATCCGATTATGAAGTGGAGACCCAAAGTGACTCACCCATGGAGGGACATGCACCCCAGAGACCTCATAAAGGTGGCAGAAATGTTAGAGAAGAACCAATCACCCTTACAAAATTGCAGGCCTGCCCTCTTGCCATCTCTTGTTTCCAATTTCAGTCATGTTATGAATTTTGTGAGAAGGTTGCTACTGTTCAAGGCCATCATGAGTTGGCTCACTTATTTGTACTGCATTTACATGGTGATCAAGTTACTTTGGCTGGTGTCACCTTCACACTTACACCAGAATCTATCTCACAAGCAACCGGCATACCTAACATTGGAGAGCCATGGAGCAAGAGGCAGAAGATTGACCGATAGCATTATGAGCCATATATTAAACCTGGTTTCTTGAGGCAGCTCAAGAGAGTGTTTCCTTTCCGATATATCAAAGATGAATATGCTCCACTAATGAAATTGATCATGAATTATTTCAGTTGTGAAGGTCGTTTCTCCCGATTATATGCTTATCACATCAGGTTGCTCATGCATTTCACCTAGGTATGGATGATGAACATTCCTTATTTCATATGTCAAAACATAGAAAGGATGACCGTCCTTATGTAGCACAAGACCCCTCAGCAGCAACTCAAGAGTATTTGCCATTTTGCTCTCATCAAAATTTTGGTGGTTCATTAGCTTGGATTACAGGGCATCACTTGGGATGATTTCATCTCCTGTGAGTTTTTCAGAGTTTTACAGGGACCTCCAGAGGTTGGGCATGAGACAGGTGGACCTTCTCATCAACATGAAGGCCATGATCCACACACTACTACTATAGTGGTTTTCATTACTTATCAGAAGGGCACAAAGCAGTTATTTGCAGCAGCAAAGCGAGTGTTATCTCCACCTGGGGTGGAAGGCGCCTTGCTTCCGACATTAGCACCACAGGTACAGGACAGAGGCAAGAGGCCAATGCAGGATGAGGGGCCTTTAGGTGAGCGAGACTTTATTCTTTTTCAGGATGATGATACAGACATGGGCCCGCAAAGTGCACATCTTAGAGAGATCATCCAAGAGCAACAGATGGATATCAAAGCCTTGTCCCTTGACTTGGAGAGGGCTAAGTGGACTATGAAATACTTGGAGCAAAGGAACAAGTAGCTTGAGGATCAGCATGCAATCATGGAGTTGCAAAACATCCGCGAGAGTCGCCAAGCTGCCCAAAGGCGGAGGATCGAATTCACTTCATTGGAGCAAGAGATTAATGATCATCGGGAGTCTTAGCTCAAGAGAATCAACATCCACTGGGAGAGACTACTGGAAAAGGCTGATAGGGAAAAATCATTTTTGAGACACATGGTTTTCCATTACAGGGCACAAAATATGAGTTCCAAGGCACGAATAAGGAATCTAAAGGCAAAATTAAAGAAGGCAATACGGAAGCAAAAGAGGCAAAAGGAGCATGATCGTCTTCAAATATTGGCCAAAGCCTCTTTAGCCCAACATGACACTTGATAGAGAAGGTCCAGCCCAAATTTCAAGAAATTTGGAGCAACTTTTGCATTTTTGAAAATTTTTGCACTGAAAAACAGGTTTTGTCTCCCCATGCGCTGTGCCACGTGGCGCTCGCTTTTTCTAGAGGGATCCAAATTTCAAAAACTTTATATTTGTGGATTTGGCATGAAAAATCATGATTTTTGGTGCATGGCCAAGAAATTTGGGCAAGTTTTGAGTCCTCAAGAGGTCAAAAACACTCAAAACATGACCTCTCTGCCCCAATTTTGACACACAGGAATCAGTCCTGGGAGACTGAAGTTTTAGAGGGGCAAATGGATACCAAATTGAAAAATTCCACTTGGGTTGGAAACTAGATAGGCATGGATTTCCAACGAGCTATCATGAGCTCAATTTGGACTCCGGGAAGGGCCTCACATTCAGCTGCAAAGTGGCGTGACGCATAGAGAATCAGGCGCGGCGCATAGAGGATTTTTGGCTTATTTTTCACTGTACAATTCAGCAATTCACCCAGTTTTTACTAGTTTTGCTTTTTGATGTAATTATTGATCTACCATGATGTAATTGGAGGACCATGATGTAATACTGGCACATTTTTACTTGTTCTAGAGGATTCATTCACTAAAAAGTGAAAATTTAATGAATGAATAAGTTTCCTACCTTATAGAGGCAAGTTGTTTGATTGCCTAGATTTCAATGTTTTGTTTAGAATTGGTTGAAACAGCTCCTAGAATGATGAGCTTGACCCCTAGAGGCTAGGAATGGGTTAGGATGGTCTATATCATGTATTTTCTGAGTCATTGTCAGGGTTGGACACTTGGGATTGCTTCGCACATCATTGTACATTCTATCTCTGCATTTTTGGCTAAGGAAAGACCAGGGTTTTGCAACACTTGTTGGGATCCATGTGGCTTTGTGTTTTTATGATGTTTTTCTCTATGTAATTGTAAGTTCACTGATGTTTATGTGTATCATTTTCCCTTCTCTTTTCTTCTGAAATTAAACAAATGAGTGATTAAGGTAGAATCCATTGGAATGTTATGCTCTGCCTTGAAATTTTGTTTAATTTTACATGTTTTCATCTGTTTGAGGAGGACTCTTGAGACTCTCTTGCCCTCCTTGGCTCCTCACCAATCTGATCGATCCATTCATTCAATCTAAAGCATCAAAACAATTTCCTTCTTTGCCCCAACCAGAACTCTGCAACAATTGTGCCTCATCCCCGGACCCAAATTTGCCTTTCCCTTTTTCCAACACAAAACCCCCAAAAACTCAAATTAAATCCTTGCACTTCATACCTAGCCTAAGATTAGTTGTAAAATCAGTCATCTCAAGCCCATTTCATTATTTTTCGCTGAGATTGACTCGGAGAGAGCCCTCTCCTGTCCTCTTAGGGCTAGCTACGAGGCTGAGCGTGGTTTGATGTGGACTTGGAAGCGTACCTTTTCAGCCTGAGGTAAATCTAGGCTTTAACACCACTATAGGTTGAATTTTCCATATGAATGGTGGCAAGATCTTCTATGAATTATGGTCAAATGCAAATAACTTACTTTCTTTGTCTTCATGATGGTTGACCCGATTGAGATGATTCTAAGCCCAATTTGAGATCTACCCCATTATGTTATTGGGAATAATGATTATTTGGCCATCAAGAACAAAATTTATGAGAAATATTGAGAAATCAACAAAGGAAGAGCACGAACGGATAGAAATTTCATCAACAAACAGTAGGTGAGACAACATTATGTCTCTTGCCACTTTTATACCTTTTATTATTGATCCCCGTCTTTCTTGCTAGTTTTGTTGCTTATCGTGTTTGTTTCTTGTCTTCCTTCTTTGTAGTTTAGGGGAGGGGATCATCAATTGTCTCATTTTTTCTATTTTCCCAATAACATATGGCACTAACATGTCTTCTTAGTCAGGTGAATAATTTGCATCTTCTAGAGTATATTCAATGTCCATAGTTTCTCTAGCTAATTTTTTTGTTGAAAATCTTCCTCCTACTTCCCAACAACATTTTTTTGAACTTCATCCTCTTACTTCCCTACTCTCTTTCTTACCCGTTGTTGGACAAAAGAAGGATGTGATGAAGAGACAAACTAGTCTAAAGGAAAGGATTCTTGTGGAAACCTCACAGAAATAATTGTGTCTTCAAATCATAGCTATTTTGTCTTCAAACTAGAACTCCTTATCAGGTATGCTTGAACTAGTACCGTGTTGCTACCCTAATATTTATTCCCAACCTTACTAGTGAATGTAGATTAGTTATAAATTTTGTTTTTTCTCTCTCTGAGAGAGAACACTTGCTCGACCTAGCTAGGTTAAAGGATTAGCAACTTGATTGATGGTGGTTAGGAATAGACATGAATAAGAGGAAGACGAATTGATGGGTGGGAAGAGGTGGCGAAGATGAAATGACAGGTGGGAAGAGGTGGTGAAGTGGTGGCCAAAGGTGGTAATAGGTGCCTAGCACCACTGATACCCCGACGATAATGTTCAACTTTAAGGTAATGAAAATGAAAATTGAATATGAAAACATCTTAAACATTTAACGTTTCATATTAATGCTAACTTGAAATTTAACATTAATTGAAAATTCATATGTATATTTTGTATCAGTTCATCATCATATAAGGAAGCAACGGGTGGAAAGAGGCCAGTTAAAATGGAACAACCATCCTCAATCCTAGGGCCATACATTGTGGAGAAGGTGGATGATATGACATCCTTGGACATTAAAAACCAATAAGTAAACCATTTTTTTCCTTTCCTTCGTTCAAGGGTTATCATATGTAGATTCAATGGGTTTTGGCCAAAAACAAATGCCTTACATCAATGGATTTTCACAATATGGCAAAAAATTGCGACATATGTCTCTTCTCTAAGGGATTTTTCATTATTTGTTTGAATCCCATGTGGATCTTAACAAAGTTATGAACAAAGGACCCTGGTTCTAGGTAAGAGTAGGCATTTTCATAACTCCATGGTTTATGGAATTCGACCCCATAACAATGGTCGTCACAAATTTGTTAGTATGGGTGCATCTTCCAAATTTACCTCTACCTCTCTGGCATCACAATGTTCTAGATAACATTGGGAATACTCTAGGATTTTTCAAAAAAGCAGATAATGAGAGAATTCAACAAGGAAAATTTACTTTTGCTTGAATATGTGCCAAAATAGACCTAAGTAAAGGTCTTCTTGATCTCATAATGCTGAAAAATAGAAAATTTCAATGGATCCAAAGTCTAGACTACAAAAATATAGTGTTCATATGTTGCACATGCTTTCAAACAAGTCAACTGCAAGATTTTTGTCCATGGGCAAAAGAAAACCCAAGGAACAAAAAGGGGTAAGACTGCAACATAGAAGGTTGGTATCCTTTTGATCCCACATGTTCAGAGGATGAAGAAGAGGGGGCTACACCTACTCAAGGTAATAATAATACTCAGAACATTGATGGCACATATCAGTCAGTAGAAAATGAACAAGTCGATGAGATGAAACACGAGCATGGTTCTACTTGTATGTTGGTATGCCAAAAAGATGGGATAGGAGGCAAAAAGAGAGTACATGAACCAGGAAGTTTTGACCTAGAAAAAGAACAAGCCCCCCTTGTGACTGGGCGGAACTGGCAATATTTCTTATTGACTCATTTGAAGGAAGTTGGCAGAAGGTTCAAAAAAAAGAAGGGAAAGAAAGAGAAAATAAATTACTATTATAAATCTTGATCCTCATTTAATAAAAAATGGAGTTTTTTGTAGAGACCAAAACACAATGTTCATCCCAAGAAAAATTAGTATCATTATTAAGTATTTTAAACAAAGGAGTGGTTGTTCTTGTAAAATTATCTATGAATATAATAAAATTTGAAGCTCCTCTTTAACAATCTCCTTCCAGGCTAACTTCATGCATCCCTAAGGTTGTCTAATGAAGGGGCATATTCTTGAGTGTAGATATGATGTGTATAGGTGTTGGGATGGATTCCTCTCATGTCATGATAGTTCCAAGCAAATACATTAGTGTGTCTTTGCAACATTTTGACGAATTGTTCTTGTTGACATTGATCAAGTTGATAATTTATATGTAAGGATTTTACTAGACTAATTTCAATGGTAATAGTACAAGATTTTGAGATGTTCATGGATGATGCAATAATTTGAAGTGATGGTGGATTGTTTGGATCACAATTTTCTTGAAAATTGGTACTAAAGATATGATTAAATGGATAAGGATTCTATATAGATTCCAAATTAGTAAGGAAAATTTTGGATCTGATTTTCTTTAGTGGGTTCTTTGAATTTCACAATTTGTTAAACTTTAAATATGGGTTAAGTATTTTCTTCATTGTTTTTGTTGTTATCAAGCCATAAAGTGTCTTTGTGGGTGATTTTAGTGGGAGGATACAAAATAATCCAGGGAGATAAGAATGTTTCCATATCAAAAACCAATAAATGAATATGTGGTAGCTAACTATGGCCTTCCTAGGATCGCCATATATCCTCTTGAATAAACCTTAGCCTATAAAACCATAAGGTCAACAAGGTACTCCCAAGAGTTCAAGGAGACAATTATGTCATCCAATACACCTTCGGGCTTTATCTTAGATCTATTTTCTAACTCTAGGATAGTCAGTGTTGGACGAAGATTAAGAAATTGTAATTGTTTCATGGTTTTTTTGGTCATTATGTTGATTATTTCTCCTAAATCAATTAAAACATTTGGGACAAGGAATATTTTAATATGAACTGAAACAATTGGGCTATCAGGATCTACATATTTTTCTATGAAGATTTTCCCTAACATAAGATCTATTTACTTTCCAATGAAATAAATAGTTTTTGGTTCCATTTTCTTCCTTCTTGGCTTCTTTAGATAAAGTTCCCTAATACTCTTAGCATATATTGGGATGTCCCTAATTTCTTGTAATAAGGGAACTTTGATGTAGGAATTCTTCAATTATGTAACCAAATCAAATTTGGAGCAGGCAATGGGGTTTTCCATGTGAAGTTTCTTTGAATAATGGGATAAACTAGATGATTGGGGAAGCTTTGAAGTTGAAGGGGTATGATTTATTATAACATTATCATGTATTTATTCTAGGGTCTCCTCCTTCAATTATTCTTCAATTTGTACAAGTTGTTTTTTTACTAAGCACCCTTCTCGAACTTAATTGTACATCTTGTATTTATATTGGGTTGATCACATAGGTGGGAAAGGTTTGTAACTTAGTGTTGAAAATAGGTTGATTTATCTTATTATTTGGGCTAGGAACTGGTTGGGCAAGTAATTAGGTGGTAGTTGTAATTATTAAGGTTGTGGAATTTTTATTTGTTGAGGGAGCACCATTTGCTAGGCTTCTATTTGTCTAGGGTATGGTTGATATTATGAAGGATATGTTTGTTTTGGAGACTCTGTAGGGTATGATTACTCTGACTGCATAGGATTTTAATAAACGAGCATGATTTTTTAATTAGGTCCTCGCCATCCTTGTTTCCAAGGATGACTTTGAACTTATTGTGGAGGACATGTCTTCCAAAGGTGTAGTAGAATTCAAAAATTGTGGTGAATATTTTTTACCATAATAATAATTAAATGGAGATGCAAGATCTAGGCATATACCTGAGGTTCTTTATTTCCAGGGTCTTTTTGGTGCCAACGCACAATTTTTCTATCACTTTAATCCCCCATTGATAGAATACCTTTAAATAGGGTAAAGAGGGACATTTCTCCATCAAAGGTTATCTTGCACAAATAAAAAAAATATCAATATTGTATAGAGGACGTTCTTTGAGTGGGTGTTCTTTCTGCATTTAGGACAAAAAATGGAAAGAGATAACTTTTCTTATTCTTGTTTCTTTTTAATATATAAAGTATCCAATTGAAAACTGATAGTACCAAGAAGATGAATCTTAAAATTTTATAACAAATGTCCTAGTTAAGCTCTAGACACACCACCTTTTGTAGATTTGGTAGCTTTAGAAAAAGTATCTCTAATTCCCTTACCAAAACTAGCTTGACTTGTAGAGTATCTCCTACAAAAGTCATTGATTTCTGCAAAAGGTATTTTTGAAACATCTCCAACACCCATCAAATTAAGAAGATTAATAGATTCATCTGAAACACCTCTTAAAAATATGGTCCTAGTAATATCTTGATCAAGTTTGGTTTTCCTAGATCATTGGAGATTGTCCAAAAATATTTCAAGGTTGTCTTCTAGACTTTCTTCTTCTTTTTGCATCATTTTAAAAATAGATTCTTTTAAATATTTTCTTAAGTTGTGTTTCCTCCCAACCCCATGAACCAGTGCACGATTGAGCATTTGATGGTGGTGGGAAATAATTTTAGTTTTTTTGCATCATTTGAATAATCGTAACTATGGCATAATATGTCAAACTCAAAAATAAATGCATTGGGGTATTCATTAATCATACCGTGAAAATGAGGTAAAACTGATGGAGGGATATTCTTCACTTGTACTATTGTAGTAGGGTCTATAATTGGGAATATGAAAGCTACCTATTACTCATCTCCTGCATGTGTTTCATCCTCTCCATTAACATACATTTCACCTTCACCTTCTTCCATATTTATGATTCCAATCAAGCTATACTCAATCTCTAGTCATGAAGTTTTCTTTATCCTTGACTGAGTTTAAATCCACTTCTAGCTCAAATTTCTAACTTGGTTGGCCTGTCAATGTCACTTCTACCATAGGGCCAGCTTAAAAGTTCATTGGGTTTTTTTAGCCCTTTGGTCTTTGTAATTTCCTACCATAGCCTTTGGATTTGTCACTAGAGTCTTGCTTGCTTGTATTCCTCTTATGGATTTTCCTACCAACAATTTTGAACAGGTGTTTTTATCTAAAATAATTATTCTATTTTTACCTTTAAATCTAGCCCTATTCATACAATACTAGCATTTCTTTAGAAGCAAAGAGATAGAAAAATTACTTAAGTGAATGCATTGGTATTTTACACTTTAGATAACTCCAAATTGAGGTAGTCTTTGTGTGTTACTGTAACTATCTCACTAGATCTAGAATGCTAGCATGAAAAGAGAGGGAAAAAAATCACACAATAATTTTACAATCTAAAATAGACGATAAAATTAGGCCATATATGCACCATAATATATTTTAGTATCTCCCTAGCAATGATACCAAAAATTTCAGTCAATTTAATTATCTTAAATCTTAAACATTAAATCAGTGATCCAGGGGCATTAGCTTGTGAGATACTAACACCATATGTATAGAGTTCATGGCATTAATGGGCTTTCTAGACTATGCTACAGAATGGAGACAATTATTCAGAAACCAAACAACTTGAAAACAATGTTATATAGGTCTCTTTCACTAAATGGAAACTCATAGAAAACTTTTGTTGGGCACAAAAGACACTCTTTCGCATAGAAATAGACCTAAGTGTTCCTATCTTTCTTATAAAACAAGTATTGATTCCAATCTTAAGTAGAAATTGTCCTATTACAGTTGCTATCAAACAAATGGCATAAATGTGAATGTAAAGAGAATTAAATCTATGAGATGTTTGATCACTGGGGTGTAAATATTTCACGCACACACACACACACACACACACATGTTTCAATATTTCATTATAATTAAGCTAGAGTGATCATGCAATAAAAAAGACTTGCGGTGTGTCTTGCAGCATTTTAGTGAGGGATCTCACTTTTGCCAACAAGAAACAAAACATAAGTGATGAAAACAATTAATGAACTGGGAAATGAACACAATGAATACAAAATCAAAGGAAGGAAAACTACTAACAGGCAATACTAAGATATGCTACAGAGCAAGAAAAATAAAGCGACATGGGACATGTTGGTGGTTCCTCCCAACTAGTGTCATGCTACCTAAGAAGCTACAGAATCATGATCAATTCACACCACAAATAATCTTAGACACTAGAATCAACATTTTGTATTAAATGAGTCTCAAAGATACATAGTTGCAACTTGCCCTATCCTAGTGATTGAATCGAACTAATAATTACAAATACAAGTCATAGTTTGACAAACCTGACAATTTTTCAACCCTTAACACTATTGTTAAAATGAGTTATATAGTTTTACGTTTCATAATAGGATGAATAGGTGGGCTTTGTGAATTTCCTTGTTTTGAGTGGTGGAAATAATTATACATATCACAATGGATCAAAGGTGGGTAATCCAGTGGATTCCCTAATATGTTTGGACCAAAACCAATGTGAATTGAGACCATAATCCAATGGAACAGTATAAGAATAGCAGAGGTCATTGTCACAACTTGATCCACTCTCTTAGACATGCCATGCTTGGAACCATTGGTTGTAGGTTTTCCTGATGAATAGCACATGCCTTATCGAACCTAGAACTACTTTTATGGACATGGAAGCATCTTGAGGGGTCTAAAAGGAAAACCCATGTCTTGGTTTTCCTTCTAGAGGTGCACGGACATGCCAATCATGGAGGTGGGTTATAAAATCCCTATATAGGTTACAATACATAGCTATTAAAATTGTCCTTAGTAGCAAATAAACTTTTAATTCTTGTAATTCATCAAAAGCAACAGAAAAACCCAACAATTAACATCAAATCTACCTTGGAGTCTCTTGAGTGACTTTTCCACAAAAAATATAAAAAATAGGATAGTAACAAGGTAAAAAGGAATGGTTTATATGATCGAAAGGAGGGTAACTAGTAGTTAAATTGTATCAAATCATATCCCTGACAAACTTGGTAGATAAAAATAACAATTCTATATGAAAAAATAATTATCTACTCAAGGAAAATGTGTCTAGGTTGAAATTAGTGAATGGGCGCTTCCTTCTCATTTAATAGAACCATTTGAGTGAAAATCTAACTTTTTGTCAATAAGATTTTTCTTCATGGATATGTACAAAGGGTTATTGTTCCTCAATATTATGGGATCTTTAGCTTGAAGGGGTTAGGTGACCCAATAAAACCTTCGGTGCAATTTAAGCATTAAAACCCAAGAGAGAGTGCACACTTTGTCAAATAGGTTTTGAATGATATATGATAGAAAATATTTCAATCTCCCAAGGAAAACAACAATGTTTTAAATGAGAAACAATCATATGAAGTTGTTTGGATGCTTATATCCATAGTCCCTAAATTAGACTATAATTTGTTTTGTGACTCAAATGGAGAAATTAATTTGGTTAGGTGATTTATGCTATTTAATTTTAGCGAGGGATAAATTGGTTTCATGAATCAAAAGAGATTTGATATAAAGGTGTGAGGAAGGAGGTATTTTAGGCTTCTAACTTTTTCTTATGCACCAATGTTGCTTTATGGGTGCAAGATGAAGATAATGCTTGGGTAAATAAGACTATAAATCTCATTCATGTGAGTGCATGAGTTTGAGAACTTTAATAACTACAGATACTTGAATTTGAGGTGCATTCTCTCCCATAACTAATTTCCTAAATGATGTAAGAAATTTTCAATAGACAAACCACAACTTGAATGAAACCATGATAAAGGAGGTATTTCACTCTTCCATTTTTTTTTCTATTTTCCAAATATTGTTTATGAGTGCAAAGCAAAGAGCATACCTGGGATGAGAGAGATTTTAGGTGATTTGTTTGTGAGAGAACTATAGCATAGACATCCATATTATAAGTGAATGATAAATTTCAAAGGTTCATTTGAAAATGAAATTGCTTTAAAATAAAATGATTGAAAGCAGTGAGTGGTTAACCATAAGAGTTTTTTCTTCACCTTGCAATTTCTTTTAAATGAGTTAAGCAATTTAATGTAAATAGACCAACAAATGATGTATGGAAATTAATGAAGCATCAAGATAAGAATATAAGTGCAACATAAAGTAATAAACCATCTATGTGCTAGGTACTAAGAAGTATTGCCATGTCACCTACGCACTAGGTGCGTTAAGTGCTAAGCAAACTAATGAGATCAAATAGCAAAAGCACAAGGTCTAATAATTTTTGGAAAATTAAAATATACTATGTAAACTTCATAAAAATGTCTATTGCAAGAAAACTGAATTTGGACAGACTCATATGGTTTATCACAGAGATAAGCAAGTTAATGAAATGCATACAAAATGAAACCTATGGGTGATAAAGCGATGAAAATGTAACATAGTCAATCATATGTAAGTCACACAAATTTTGATGGTTTTTCCATGTGTTCTTTCATAAATTAGAATCTAACATGTGTGTGAAACATAATGTCATCAAAATATGATATTTTTTTTAAACTTTGCCTTTACTAGTAGGTGAATAGTGAAATTACAAATGTAATATGTTAGAAAATACACTCAGAAATTAACCTCCAGTTTATAAAATTCTTGTATTAATTTCATCAAACACTTTGCCTACATACGGGTAATTGTTCCAATAAAATTACTCATAAATATTTCATATTACTTAGAAAAACAAAGGTCTAATTTTTATGAACGACACATAAGACGAATTTGAACTTTAATTAGCAAATTATAACTAGCAAACGCATCAACAAAACTAAGAATTTTGAACAAATTGTCCCTTTAAAATCCCCAGAGAGGAAACCAATGTAAGAGGGAGATTTTATTATTCTTAGAGCTCTCATAAAATTCTTTATAGCAGAGAAATTCAACAGAATGAACAACAACTTATCTTAACCAATTTGTAACCCCTTTTTCTCAAACTTTATGCCATGAAATCTCATTGAATTTCATGCCAAACTCTGCCCAAAATTCCATATGACATTATATAGTATGCTACAGCGATAAGTGCAATAACTCCTCCTTGAATTTCATGCCCAAAAAGCAGCTCAAATATACCTCAAAAAGAATGCCAATCCTACTCAAAAATATGCCTTGATTTATGTGTATAAGTAACAGACTAAATTGACAGTACAACCTACAATAAATGCATTGTACTTTTCTCTCTAGATGGTGCCTCTTCCTCAATTTGCATGCCACTTTTCTTGCTTGGAAATAAATTATGCTCAACTGCCTTAGAAAGTGTCTCTTATTTTCTGAATCTTCTCCTCAGCTCGACCTCTACTCTTCTCTTATGTCTATCACACCAAATCAAGGATAAGCTCTCCTTAGGATTTGTGCCACTGAAAAATCAAAATGAGTATGTCTCTTGACCTTCCAACTAGCCTCCAAGATCAAAGGTTGATATTTGATCTTAGCCCCTCATGATCCAATGACTATGTTTTAATATTTCAATGACTTCGCTTAAAATGCACTTTATCTCATAAATTTATATCTCATAAAGTTAATTTATTTTTCAAGTCACTTTAAGATATTCTCCTACATGTTATCCCCAAGCTAATGTGTAAGACACTTATCTTAGCTAACTTTAACACTCATTCTTAGCAAGGAAAGTGTTCTTCACCACTCCCATCTTGTCCATAAAAAATACAAATTTTCCCTTCATAAGGGACTTCGTGAGAATGCCCGCAGATTTCTCATTAATGGAAATGTATCTTAACTTCACTGCTCTAGACATGATCTCATATGAAAAAGTACATGATTTCAATATGTCTGGATTGATCACGAAATAATGGATTATCCCAGATTTTGATGCAACTTTGATTATCATGGTAAATCATGGTGGCCTCCAATGTTGACAAAACTGACCCACCAACAGCTTGCAAAGCCAAATGGCCTCACAACTCACTTGACTAGTTGCCATGTATTCTCCCTCTATAGAACTCAATGTCATTGGACTTTTTTTTTTAATAAGCCAAGAAACAACTGTAGTATTAGAAAATTAAATCAAAAAGAAATGAAATACACAAAATATTGCGGAAACACAAATACATAAACACATAAAACGAGAGAGACACAAATATGCATGGTTCACCCAATTTCGGTTACATCCACGAAGAAATAACCAGTCCTTCCTTTTATATTATCCAACAAAATGAAGAGATACAACCTACAGTAGATCCGTTGTAATTTCCTCTTCGATCTCACATAGTCTCCTCTCCCTTTCTCGCTTAGAATAATAATAATCCACAACTGCAATACAATTACCTCATATAAACCAAGGGTTTCCTTCCAGGGAAAAAACCATAAATTAACATTACTTTTAGCGTCAAATCATTCGCCTAATGCAAAGCCCGGGTTGAATAAAAACTTGCAATATTTTACAAGGAAGATTTTCATCTATTTTAAGCTTCGGGGGTATTTCCCCTAAACTCCTGCCAAGGGCCCACTAGCCCCTGAACCCCCCAGCTGGGAGGGACATTCCCCCCTCACACTCCCCTATGTGGATGGGTGTACACTCTTCCTAGGGTATACACCCATCTAGAACAAGACCTTTAAATCAGGAATATAATCAGGCTCCACACCCAACATGTCAAGCCCAAACTAAAACAACACTTGGAAGAGCTTTTTTGGTCCACTACACTACATGCCCAATCAAAATTTGTGTAGCCAACTAGGTCGACTCCATCCCCTCACAAATAGTCCAATCCATAGTCCATTTTCCCCTGAAAGTATCTCAGCACATTTTTTTCTGCAATCCAATGCACTCTTGTAGGCTCCACCATATACTGACTATTAATAGAAAAACAAAAGTATTGCATGTCGTTGATCAAATACATCAACAACCCAATGAGATTACGATATAAAGTGTGTTCTACCAAATATCCTTTAAAGTTCTTAGCTTTTGGAAGTTGGTGATCATCATTATAGCCATAGGCATGCAACCCTTCATCCTGAATCTCCTCAGAATATCACTTGCATACTTGCTCTGTTCCAAAAAGATATGCCCATTCTCTTGCCACACCTTCATCCCCATAAATTAGTTCATTAGTAAAACGTCCTTCATCTCGTACTTTGAAGAAATATCTTGCTCACAGGCATCTATTAGTCTCTCTCCTCTCATGTCATAAACAAGTCATTTACCTATAGTAAAAGAATGAGGAGCTCTACTCTAATACAAATGTAATACATGTTTGGATCTTTCTCACTCTTCTTGAAATTGATCTGTTGTAAGTAAGTATCTATCCATGAATACCATGCTCATGGACCTTGCTTCAATCCATACAATACCTTATTCAAAAAACACACATGAGACTCTCTCCCATGAATCTCAAACCCTTGTGGTTGCTCAATGTACACCTCCTTTTGAAGAAGTCCATTTAGAAATGTGGTATTCACATCCATATGGTGGATATTCCACCCCATCTCTACTATAATGGATATCACTGCTCTAGTCAAAGTGTATTGAGCAACATGTGTGACTGTCTCATCATAATCAACTCCCTCCACCTATGAAAAGCCTCTCACCACAAATCATGATTTATACTTCTCCATGTTTCCATTCAAAACATACTTGATCTTATACAACCACCTAGAATTTACAACTAACTTACTTTCCAATCTCAGTACCACATCCCAAACATCATTCTTCTTGATGGAAACATACCCTTCCACCATGGCATCTCTCTAAACCTATTGATTTATTTCCTCCTAATATGAAGAAGGTTTTGCCTCTCGGATGTTGCTCACCATAGAAAAATAACTATAGAACTCTCTACTGGTTTTCTCTCCCTGAAAACACTCTTAGGACTCCCCACTAACTCCTTAGCTTCTTTCAAGAGATCTTGTAGCCTTGAATTTTCTCTTTAGTGGAGTGTTATAATCCTACTTGTCCTCCTCTTCTACGAAAGGTGTAGACAAATATTGTACACTCGAAGACAATCCACTGGTGCTTTGAGATGTTGAACTAGGTGTGTTAGTACCCAATGAACTGACAATCTAGGATCTAGTGATAACTAAAAATGGTGTAGAACCAATGCTAGAAGATCTTGAACCTCCTAAACAATGTGACCCTATGGTCTGAGGAACATGTGCCTAAGGTTCCTGCTGCTTTCCTCCAAATATCTCAGCAAGGTTCTATCCTCCTCAAATCTCACATCCCTCCTTAAAATAATCTTCCTCAAGGAAGGGATGTATATGTGGTAAGCCTTTGAAGTCTCACTATACCCAATAAATATAACCTTTTCTATAGTGGGTTCTATATTATTCCTCTTCTTTGAAGGGACAGGTGACCATATCAGGCACCGAAAGATCCAAAACTTCCAAACATCAGGCTTCTTCCCATGGAAAGCCTCCTCAGGAGTTTTCCTCCCCAATACATTATGCAGAATCTTGTTCTGGGCATATATCGTGGTGCTACAAGCCTCATCCTAAAGAAATATTGGTAAACTTTGATCATGCAACATAACTCTAGCTTCTCCCACAATTCCCATGTTCTTCCTTTTAGCAACCCCATTCTGCTACAAGTTGTAAGGAATTGTCAACTCTCTCTTAATACCTTCATGTGCTTAGAAGTTCTTAAAGGTTTTGGAGGTATACTCACTCCCATTATCTAACCCCAACACCCAAATCTTCCTCCCTGTCTATTTCTCCACAAGAGCTTTGAACTCTTCGAACCGCTAGAATACTTATCATTGGTCTTCATGAAATAAATCTAGGTCTTCCTGGAGAGATCATCTATGAACATAATATAATACTTATAACCACTAAGAGAGACCAAAGACATTAGACCATATACATCATAATGGACCATATCAAGTATACAAGCTTTCCTATTGTCACTGCTTGGAAAACTAGTCTCGGCGTACTTCCCTATAACACATGCTCATGCTCCACACTAAACTCAAGAAATCTTGTGAAAATCTCCCCCAGAATCCTTAGAGATTCATGATGTGAATGATCCATTCTCATATGGCATATCTCACATAGATCTCTACTATTGTTTCTACTATGAATCAAGGCATGGCTGGGCTTAAACATGAGCATGTACAACTTCCCTTGTTTGATCCAAATCACTTTGGTTGAAGTGATGTTGGACCCCTTAGGATAGATGAGTACTTGTCCACGTATAAACAACACCTAAAATCTCCTATCCTCTATGGTGGAAACTAATATCAAGTTCTTATTCAACCTAAGGACATACAAAACATGCCTCACTATCATAGGCAATTGAGATTCCCTCTTGAAAGAAACAGTTCCACTCCCAATTTACCTGACTGTGGTGTCATCTCCAACTACCATCTCACGAAAAACTCCATCCTCTCTTAAATCAATAAATCAGTCTCTGACACCAAACATATTGCATGTGGCTCCAATATCAATATGCCAAGCATCTAAGGAATCTACACTAGAATCAAGATAAGCAATTAATGAGAACTACTCAAATAATGTGGAAAACTCATCCACCTTTGTTGAAGTTGCAACCTACTTCTTCTTTTTATTTGGACAAGTCACTGCATAATGCCCCATATTATGAAAAGAAAATAATTTCACCTAGCTCCTTTCCTTCTTTTGTTCACCCTTCTTCTTGGCCCCGTCCTTGGGCCCCTTCTTGAATTTCTTCTTGCCCTTGGAAACAAAAGAAACATTCTCCTCATCCTCTCCATGTAGCTAGCTAGTAGAACTTGAGCCAAGTCTTAACTACTCCTACATGAAATCATCCCAAATTATTTCCTAATCAGGCAACTTCTCCATTGGAATAATTTCGTTTACAAAGTTCTCCCAAGGTTTAGAGAATCCATTTAAGGCTACTCTAACCAACTTATCATCATCTATCTTCTCTACAACAACCCCCAATTCATCATGAACCTGAGATACTTTGGTGAGGTATGAGGTGACTGTATTTATCTTTAACATCTTGCTGTTCCTCAATTTCCCTCTCAACACCAATTTTCAGTTCTGATTTGAACTCTGGTACACCTTGCAAAGAGAATCCCACATCTCATTTGCATGAGTCTTACTAATGACATGAGGAATCACATGGTCTTTGATGGTGTTACACAACATTTTGTCACTGTCCATGTACTCCCTATTCCATGATCCTAGAGGACCTCTACAGTGAACCCTACATGCTTCCCCTTCATGAATAAACTCCCATTGTGTCCCTCTTCATGAGCAGAACAATTCCCTTTTGCATCATTTCCCATAAATCTTTTGTTTTTCCCAGTTTACAAGGTTGGCGCTAATGACCTATGTCCTCCTCACGCCGATGTGTAGAGTTAACACTAGCGGTCGTGTTGATCGGAGCGACTAAGCCATTTCCCATTCGTGCTAATCAGAGCGAGTAAGCCATTTCCCAGTCGCACCTATCCTCTTTTGGAAAGTTTTTTAAATAAGGAGTTGAAGCTTCCAGCTCTAGAAGCATCATAATGGAAGTCTAGTAAATGGTTAGGCCAGATGGAGTCGAGGAGGTCAGAATGGGCTCCTTTCCCCTATTAGGATCGAACTACCTCAAGAGATAGGACCTTCTCCCATGAGAACAGGAACCATCTCCCATCCATTCAAGTTATATAAACCTCCACTCTTCCCAAGCACAAGCTAGTGTTAGTGTGTGTGTGCTAGTTCTAATTATGATTTGGTTGAGGTTTTGATTTTGTAGTAATCAACAAGTTATACATAGTTTGTAGTTCTCTAGTTGTATGTGAGGGAGAAGTGTGAATTTGGTTTAGTGTGAAGACTAAAGGGAAGAGCCTTAAGACTACCATTGTTGAGGCCATCATGGAATGCTAACAGAAGTGTGTGGGAACCCGAATTTGTTGGAGGAGAACAGCAATGTCAAGACAACAGTTGTAATCTCTTCTTGATTTAATATAAATGCAATTATCGATTGATTTTCTACATAATATGTCATCTCACATGTCTATGGATTAATGTTTCTTGACTTGTTAAGTAGGTTGAATTACAATTTGTCTATTATCATGGTTGTTGTTTGTTGTTGTTTACTTGTTTCAGGTGTTCAAAGAAGGAAACGAGAAATAGCTGGAGCGAGCAAGTAATTCCATCACCAAATGGGATAACCTTACTAAGAGGTAGGTCCTCTTAATTGGTTCTAACCTAAGGAAATCTTCCATAGTGTCTAGACCTGCTATCGGGCTAGAGGAATTGTTTGTGTCTGCACTTAGAATTTTACTTCACAACAAATTGGCAACCATACTGGGGAAACCAATCCTTTTGTTTGCTTATTTGGAATTCCATGGTTTTGTGTGAACTTTTCTAGTATCACCATTTCCCTTTAGTTCTATCTGTTCTACCTTGTTTATTGCTCTGGGTTTGAAATTTACAGTAGCAAGTCTAGTCTCAGCCCTTGAATTTTTTTTATTTTTTCCTTGTATCATCATCCAACACACTTACTTCGCTAACAGTCACACCAAACGGCATGATATACTCAGGAACAGTCGCGTCGACCCCCTTCTGGCACTTGTTATCATTTAGGCAATCGTGCCGATGCCTGTAGGTGAAGATTAGGGTCTACCCCAGATCTCAACCAATGTGTCTTGCTCTCTTGATTTCTTCCTTGTAACTTGTTTAGACTATTTTCTCCCTGACTAGAAACCTTATTTAGCTTGGTTTGTGTGCTTGCTTGGTTTAGCCCACCCTATGATGTGTTAAGTTTGGTCCTATCTGAAGTTCTTTTTTATTTTTTCTTTCAATCCCTCAATCAGCGTTAGTTGTCAGTTAGGCAATCGCGTCGATCAGGCCATCGATGCTAGTTGTATTACTGGTCAATCGTGTCGGTCGTGCTTATCGGCACTAGTTGTCAGTTAGGTAGCCACTTCGGTCTTTGAGTTAAGAAAAAATCATAATTTCTCCCATTCCAATGCTAATGTGTCTTGAACCTCGGACTCTCTTGTTCCTCCCAGAGTGACTAGGATGCTTTGTTTGTTGGTTTTGATTGATTGATTAGCTTGAAGTTTCATTGATTTCTTTTTTTTTAGTTTTTTGTATGGTTTCTATGACCCTAGGGCATCTAGGTTAATTACCATTCATTTGTTTGTTTACTCATTGTGTCAAGTTGCTAATTTGATGCTTCATTTAATCCATATTTCAGTCGCAACATCTTCATTGCTTCATTTTCAATTGAATGAGTGAAAGAGTCTCATTTGTTCTCTTATTTCGAGTGTCTCTTTTCTCTTTCCAAGCATAGATTACATTGCTTGGTTTGTCAATTGAAGCATTTATGTGTTTGGTTTGTTCGATTCAAGGAAGAAGTTGCTTTTAGTTTCAATTATCATGCTTTCGGTTTGATCAATGCTTGTTTGTTCAGAATTGGGAAAATTTTCATTAAAGTGCTTATGTGAAAGATTCATTTTGCATTTTATGAAAAGAAGAACATCATTCTAGTTTACTTAAGCGAAAATATTGCATTAGTAGCATTATTGAGAAGCTAGAATTGCACCATCATAGGCATGGAAATAAAATGAAACTTATTTTGTTGTTAAGGGAAGATTAAGTGCATTTAGGACATATCTTAGTGAAAGATTTCATTGTTTTATTGTTGCATTGATTGTGTTCTCTCTATCCCTCAATTAGTGTTGATTTTCATCGAAGATAAAGATCTCTTTTCTGATATAATTGTATATAGCATTTTTTTCAGATAATAGCAGTAGGGCCTTGTAATTGAAACCTAATTCAAGATCAACCATTAAAATTTATTGAATTAACCTAAGGAAGCATTGAAACCTAATGATCACATCTAGAAGGTCTAGGCTAGAGATGTGTCCCGGCGTCTTTAAACATAGCAGTTTTCGTTATCTTTGGCACTAGACAATGCTTGTACGGACTTGTGCTCCCCATACCATCGAGTATATAGAGGGAGACCCCACTAGGTCTGCAATCCTTTATCTGTAAGAAGCTGAGTTTTCTGCCTTGTAAACGTGATACACCAAATGCAGCATTCGAGGAGATTACCTGCCCGTACCTCTCGGTTCGCCGAGAGGTATTTTGCAGTTCATAGTTACCTGGTAATCCGTTATGCCTAGAGTACCCTGAGTAGTCATTTTTGGCCTTTACTGGCTCTTTAAATTTGAAAATATCATCGAGCACTTGTCCTTTCGAGCTTGTTAATTCCGAAAGCGACTAGAGCCACCTTTCGTCCTTTTCTCGACTCTTAAAATATGAAAAGGAAAAGTTTTGTTTCAATGTCTTAAAATTAACTACCCACGAAATATTCCTGGTTAAAGTTATCTTCCTTAGTGTTTCTTTAAAAATTGATTCCAATGGCAACATTCCCAGAGTCTTCTAGTCAAGGGTTCCCCTTAGATGGGAATCTTGGTCCTTTTCCTTCTTTTGGAAACCTTGGTGCTCCTTATATGGCAACATTGTCCCTTCCTGGGTTAACCATTGGTCTTCCTGTTTGGTTGTTTTTGACCTCGGTGGTCCCGAGTGTTTCGACCTCTATCCAAATGTCTCCTTCATTCAAATCACAACACGATGATTCTAAGGTTGACCCCTCGCCTTCTTCCCCCATTTCTTCACCCTCCTCTTCTACTTCGCCTGGTGAAAGTTTCAAATCTAGTAACCAGGAGGCTGAGAAGAAGAAGAAGATGATGAAGAAGAAGAAGTCAGATAAGCGAGAGGCCAACCATGCGGTTGTTACTGCAAATTCACCTCCTGTAAACAAACCTTATGATCCTCCATGGAAGGTTAGATTCCCTTGCAAGCTATGTAAGGGTGGCCATCTCCTTCAAGACTGTCCTGGAATTCCCAAAGTCTTAGAGGTATGGTCTCAAGACCTAAATAACCCATCCCCGTCAACCTATGGAGATCATTTTGATGCTACCCCTTCAACTAGCGATGGCTAGAAGAAAGGGAAGATTAGATTCCCCTGTAGGTTATGTGGAGAGCATCTTCTTCACCTTTTCCTCTTATGGATATAGATTCCAAAGTTTTGGAAAACCTTGCAACTCCTCAACCCCAACTTCCTGTTGGTTATCAGAGGCTTTCTTCTAACCCTCTCCTAGTTGGTAAAGAGACTGACTTGGATTCATCTCTTTCCCATTCTTTTCTTCCTCAGAATGACTCTTTTGTGTTTGTTCCTGACCAACCATTGGTCGAAAAGAGTGTCAACTTGGCTCCGCCTTCACTTGTTCACTTTGTTCCTGAAGAGAGTAGTGATCATACTGCTCATGTTCTTCTTGTCTCCTCATATTCCCACGAATCAAAGAGTGACCATCCCGTCCCGGTTGTTCAGGACAGTGCTTCTCCTATTCATGTACAACATGGGGGCAATCATATGATACCCCCACCAAGTAGTTTTGTTGCTTCTTTTGATTGAAGTCAATTGACTACATTCTGCCTCCCATTTATGTGCCTTTCCAAATCACAGTACAAGCCTATAATATGGTAGTACATGGCACTCTAATAGATGAAAGCACGTTTTTTAGCATCATGTCTTCTACTACTTGGAAAGCTTTGGGTTCCCCACAGCTTGTGCCTGTCACTCAGACTTTGTTGGCCTTCAACGGAGGAAACAATCAGACCTTAGGGATCCTTCCGAAGTTACCTATTACTTTGGGAGGAAAGACAGTCTATATAGACATGATGGTAGTCCAAGGTTTGTTAGATTTCAATCTTCTCCTTGGACACGACTATGTTTATGTCATGGGAGCTCTTATTTCTTCAATTTTCCATGTGGTTTGTTTTCCGCATGAAGGGAGAATAATGACCATTGATCAATTGTCGTTCATTGGTCACCAGGTACCTCCTTTACAACCATCATCCCCTATTGGCTCTTGTTTACAAGCAATACCTTCCCCGCCACACGTCAATTATGTGGCTACCCATTTCGTCTCTGCATCTACTGATGATCACGCAGATGGTATAGTACATTATGTACTGGGGGATTTGGAACCCGACCTGTCTTTGGTGCCACATGACATGTATTCCTCCCGTAGAGTGGTTCTTCTGTCTAGTGAGGACCTCTTGGGAGCCATGTTCTCGTATGGTCCATGATCAAATTGCGAGGATAGTTTTTTCATGTGTCAACCTCATTAAAAAATGAATCAAGGAGTGGAGCATAGTTCCTTGTATTGTGTCAAGCTCCTTAAAAGATGAAACAAGGGATGTGAGCATAGTTCCTTGTCTTGTGTCAAGCTCATTAAAAAATGAATCAAGGATTCCCGAGGACAGTTTCTTCCTGTATCAAACTCATTAAGAAATGAAACAGATGTACGAGGATAGTTCTTTTTATGTGTCAATCTTGTTAAAAAATGAAACAGTGTGTGAGCATAGTTCCTTGTCTTGTGTCAATATTGTTAAAAAATGAATCAAGGTGTTCGATGATAGTTCTTTTTTGTATCAACCTCATTAAAAAATGAAACCAATTTTGAGGATAGTTCTTTTACTGTGTCAACCTCATTAAAAAATGAAACAAATACCTAGTCCAAATCGAGTCTTTGATTAAGATCTTGTAAAATACCAGTCGAGTCTTTCCAAGATCTCAAAATTGAACCTTCATTCCATCCACCTAGTTGACTGAAATGAAGCTTAGGGGGCATCTACCTCGAATTGAGTCATTATGTCGGAGGCATGCAAACTTATACCAAGCATAGTTTTTCGTTTCAAGCTTGTGTAAACATGAAATCGAATCCAAGCAGAGTTCTCCATGGTTCAAGCTTGTGTCAAAATGAACCCATGCTCAATTTACATCTCATGATTGCTCTTTTTATCAATTGATTTATGCTATATGAGCCTTGGTTGTTTCATTCCATCGCCACCATCTCTTTGGCCAATCATATGCTTTCACTTGCTTGTTTTTCCTTTCCTGAGGAACCACAGTGATGAGTGGTTTTATTAGCTAGTCCCTTGACCATTACATGTTTTGAGTAGTTCCACCATTGCCAGAACCAGTTGCTACCCTTTATACCACTCGTTCCTCCAGGATGAGTCACCTTTAAGCTCTTTTCTGACTCGTAAAAAATGAAAACATTGCCGAGTATTTTTCCCTTTTTTACTCGTTAAAGAGAATAAAAATGGGGGGTCTGATTTCAACTCTTTTCTGACTCTTTAAACATGAAAAGATTGTTGAGCTCTTGTTGTTTTGAACTCGTTAAAGGTTGTGAAACTTCGTGCACCTAGTATATGTTTACCCCTTTTTCGGGCTAGGATGCACTCTTTACGAAAAAGGTACTCCTTGGCTGAAATGGTCAAGCAGTTCTCTCAAGTATTATTTTCTACCTTTTCAGGCTCGAGAGACACAAATGTACAGAAAGGGAACATGTGAGGTTTTTATTTTTTGTTTCTTTTTCAAACTCTCTAAACATGAAAAAGATATCGAGTTACATCTTTATTGGACTCATTAAAACATTTAACGACATTGGATTTGTCACCATGACAAAAGTGAGCTTCTCCTTCTGTTGAAGGCCCCGAAAATCGGGTCAACAACAAGGGGGATACCCGCCCGGTCCAGACCTTGGTTGGCATCTCCTTATCCGCTTGGTATAGCGGGTCCGACTGGGGATATGGGACCAGTTTCCCAATTCAGTGTGTGTGTGTGAGAAAGATGGGTATTTCTGTTCTAAATGGAATACTTCTATCCTAATTCTAATCTAATGCTATGCTATTGTATTCTAATAAACAGAAAAACATCGAAATTTATGCTAACCCGGGGTGTGATCTTCCTTCTATGCGATCTAAAAAGATTTCAAACAATAACTGGTAATAAATATCATGCAGCTATTATAAGAAAAGAATTCGATAAAGATGAACAACTTCATATAAGAAGTTAGACGAAACAGTTGTGAAAACTTATCGCATAAATAAACTATTCATACACTAAACATAAACAAATAGTTATCACCGTACAAAAGTGCTAAATGATAACTCAGACATTCATGCTGTAATATATAAACAACTAAAAACCGAATATCACTTTAACGCATAAGCAGAAATGGTTAAGAGATAAAAGTACCATTTATAATAGTCCTACTCATGAGCTTCAAGCGACAATTGATTTATCTCTCCTTGATTTAACATCCACTAAGAGTACAGAAGTGCAACATCAGTAGCAGATATCAAATGCAAATATCAAATAAACCCTGTTCCATTCATTCACAAAAACCTCCTCTGAGGGTGCAAAAGTGCATGTTCTGAGGACAAGTTTTTGATAAATTTCTGGACCCTTTTCTAAATGCATGAGAAGGGTTTAAATACTACTAACTAAATAACTTATTTACAGAAATTGAGGATTCTGTTTAAATGATCGTCCTCTTTCTAGGCAAAACTAATTCTAAAATTAAATCTACTATCTAACTATTTCTAAATCTACTCCTTAATGTCGCAAGCATTCAGTATTTTCCTGAGTGGAGTCGGCTGACTGTCTTCTGTCTTTCGTTGAGTCAAGCAAACAAAATCGGCAAGATTTGGAATTATATTCTCAGTAAAATTGATGATATACTTGAGAATTATCCAATGAATATGTATCATTACCATATATGCCTGGTAAAAATCCCATTTCAATTTGGTTAACCTTTGGACTACTTATGCTTTTCCTTTAGTCTTCTGTTTCCAGTTTGTTTCTATCGTTGATTTCTTGCAATTTTCGGGCTTGCAGATGACTAAGTAGCTAGGGGCCTTCCTTTTCAAAAAAAAAATCTTAGTGATGTGCGCGCTAATCGCGCATCAAAAAATACCTCTGTTTCTTCATTCGGGCTTCCCTGATGCGGTTTTTGCCTCTTGCGCCTTTTTCTCATTCAGTATAAAGCTCAAAATTTGTAAAAATAGTGATTTCGTGAGCTCTTGACCCTGAGAATTAAACTGTCTGTTTCTGGTATCAGCATCGTTCAATACCCATTTGACCATGGCTGTATATGAGAAATTTGTGATAGATGCCTCAGAAGAGTTCCGTGGATCTTTCTCTTCCTTAAGTCGATTAGGTGTGCCTTCCGAAATGTACATTGAAGTGTTGCCCTTCCTCCTCATAGTTTTCTGCATACTACCCTGTATAACACTTCGTCCTTCTTTCCTGCAGTTTACATTGAGGTGGAAGTAATGATAACAGACTAATGACAAGAAAACTTTTAAATGCCGAAGATATGCAAAACATGCCACCTTACGTGAACTATTTCTTCTAAAAACACAACACCATACTTCATTAACAACTGGCAATAACTCATTAATTCGCATTAAAATACATGACCAACTCTTGGCTGAAAAAATTTTCTCGAATAATGAGCCGGAACCAACTGGGATGGAGGGGTCCTGCAATTTTGCTTTGCGATATCGTAGATCGCTGTATCGCAAATCGCAACATCATCGCGCTGTTTTTTATCGCAACGTCGCAATATCGCAACATCGCAACTTTGCAGTATCGCAATATCGCAGCTCGTTATAATCCTTATGTGTGATTCATGTGATTTTTGCAATGTGCGATATGCGATATCACATATTGGTGATTTTTTTAGAGTTTTTAATGCGAGTGTTTCTTTAGTGTATGCGATGCGATGAGGTTTCGCGTCGCAATCTCGCTTTTTGTCATTTTAACTCATTAGAAGGTGTATCCTATCATTCTTTGGGTGATGCGACATCTCTTAAGGAGTGAATTTAATTTTCTTCATTATGAAACTTAGGTTTTTTAGATTTTTCAAGGTATTTTCCTAAGTCCATGATGTTGTAAGTTTCATCTAAAAAAGAAAATGTAACACTAACTGATTTTTTTTATTTTTACTGGTCCCCACTTATTTAGTATTAGCAATAACACTTCAATAAGGAGGGGGGTGT
>APFE030972370.1:5586-54600 GCA_000404065.3 Pinus taeda
TAATATATAAAATTTGTTTTATATAAATTGCTCTCTTGGTTGGTATATATCAATTTTATCTTTTACACTAAATTGATATATGAAATTTGTTTTATACAAATTACTTTTTTCGTTGGTATAGATTAATTTTGCTTTTTATTTATAAAATATAAACCTATGGTTGGAAAATATCAAATTTGTTTTTCATACCAAATTAATATATGAAATTCTTTCTATACAAATGGCCTATATATCAATTGTTTCAAGTGTGTGAATTGTCAACATAGAAAAAACACAAGAGTGAAAGAGTTATTGCAAGTAGGATAAGAAAGTGACGTCATGGGTAGGAGTTTCATATTTAATCACCCTCTTCGTTGGTACATATCAATTTCATCTTTTATTTGTGCACTATAAACATATGGTTACGAAATATCATTTTTATCCTTTACACCAAATTAATTTATGAAATCCATTCTATACAAATGTCCCACTTGGTTGGTATATGTCAATTTTCTTTTTCTATGTGTGAACTGTAAACATAGAAAAAACAAAAGAGTGAAAGAGACAATGCAAGTGGGATAAGAAATTGATTGCACTAAAAAATTATTTAACCAATCAAGGGTAGGAATTTTAAACCTAAAGCACCAATCAACTTTAATATAGTATGTGTCCACTTAACTATTAAGTCACAGGAAACAACGAAACACATATAGTATGTGTCCACTTAAGTATTACATTTTTTTATTTTAATTACCTAGTTATATTATATATATAATAATATTTAATTTTATGGGTATATTTAAATGAAACACTAAATTAATAAATAAAATTTGTTTTATATAAATTGCTCTCTTGGTTGGTATATATCAATTTTATATTTTACACTAAATTGATATATCAAATTTATTTTATACAATTACTTTTTTGGTTGGTATAGATTAATTTTGCTTTTATTTGTAAATTATAAACCTATGGTTGGAAAATATCAAATTTTTTTTTCTTACGAAATTAATATATGAAATTATTTCTATACAAATGGCCTATATATCAATTTTTCAAGTGTGTGAATTGTCAACGTAGAAAAAACACAAGAGTGAAAGAGTCATTAAGTAGGATAAGAAAGTGACGTCGTGGGTAGGAGTTTCATATTTAATCACCCTCTTGGTTGGTACATATCAATTTCATCTTTTATTTGTGAACTATAAATATATGGTTACAAAATATCAATTTTATCCTTTACACCAAATTAATTTATGAAATCCATTCTATACAAATGGCCCACTTTTGGTATATGTCAATTTTCTTTTTCTATGTGTGAATTGTAAACATAGAAAAAACAAAAGAGTGAAAGAGAATGCAAGTGGGACAAGAAATTGATTGCCCTAACTAATTATTTCACCAATCAAAGGTAGGAATATCAAACCTAAAGAACCTATCAACTTTAATATAGTATGTGTCCACTTAAGTATTACATTTTTTTATTTTAATTACCTAGTTATTTATAATTTTAATATAATTTAATTTTTGGGTATATTTAAGATGAAACACTAAATTAATATATAAAATTTGTTTTATATAAATTGTTGTCTTTGTTGGTATATATCAATTTTATCTTTTACAATAAATTGATATATGAAATTTATTTTATACAAATTACTTTTTTGGTTGGTATATGTCAATTTTCTTTTTCTATGTGTGAATTGTAAACATAGAAAAACAAAAGAGTGAAAGAGACAATGCAAGTGGGATAAGAAATTGATTGCAATAACTAATTATTTCACCAATCGAGGGTAGGAATTTCAAACCTAAAGCACCTGTCAACTTTAATATAGTATGTGTCCACTTAAGTATTAAGTCGCAGGAAACAACGAAACACATATAGTATGTGTCCACTTAAGTGTTAAATTTTTTTATTTTAATTACCTAGTTATATTATATTTATAATAATAATTATTTTATTGGGTATATTTAAATGAAACACTAAATTAATATATAAAATTTGTTTTATATAAATTGTTGTCTTGGTTGGTATATATCAATTTTATCTTTTACACTAAATTGATATATGAAATTTATTTTATACAAATTACTTTTTTGGTTGGTATATGTTAATTTTCTTTTTCTATGTGTGAATTGTAAACATAGAAAAACAAAAGAGTGAAAGAGACAATGCAAGTGGGATAAGAAATTGATTGCACTAACTAATTATTTCACCAATCGAGGGTAGGAATTTCAAACCTAAAGCACCTATCAACTTTAATATAGTATGTGTCCACTTAAGTATTAAGTCGCAGGAAACAGCGAAACACATATAGTATGTGTCCACTTAAGTATTACATTTTTTTATTTTAATTACCGAGTTATATTATAATTATAATAATAATTTAATTTTATGGGTATATTTAAATGAAACGCTAAATTAATATATAAAATTTGCTTTATATAAATTGCTCTCTTGGTTGGTATATATCAATTTTATCTTTTACACTAAATTGATATATGAAATTTATTTTATACAAATTACTTTTTGGTTGGTATAGATTAATTTTTCTTTTTATTTGTAAATTATAAACCTATGGTTGGAAAATATCAAATTTGTTTTTCATACGAAATCAATATATGAAATTATTTCTATACAAATGGCCTATATATCAATTTTTTCAAGTGTGTGAATTGTCAACATAGAAAAAACACAAGAGTGAAAGAGTCATTGTAAGTAGGATAAGAAAGTGACGTCATGGGTAGGAGTTTCATAGTTAATCACCCTCTTGGTTGGTACATACCAATTTCATCTTTTATTTGTGAACTATAAACATATGGTTACGAAATATCAATTTTATCCTTTACACCAAATTAATTTATGAAATCCATTCTATACAAATGGCCCACTTGGTTGGTATATGTCAATTTTCTTTTTCTATGTGTGAATTGTAAACATAGAAAAAACAAAAGAGTGAAAGAGACAATGGAAGTGCGATAAGTAATTGATTGCACTAACTAATTATTTCACCAATCGAGGGTAGGAATTTCAAACCTAAAGCACCTATCATCTTTAATGGCTTCTACAATTTCAATTTTAATGTTTGCTACTCTCATTTTATCATAAAATGTGGATGGCCAATAAATTTTTAACTGTATTTGATAGGAAAATCGTCATTTTCACGTCAAATTCCATCCTTATCTGTAAAAATGGTGTAAGTCCCATCTCGATAAGTCGTAAAGTTGTAAGAGAGAAAGGAAAAAGGTTTATCAATCATAAAATATCAAAAGAATGAAGTCTCATATAAACTCGTTTGTGTGTAAGTTGTGAAGTTGTTTGGGAAAATAAGAGGAAGAGACATAACTTGTTGTGTTGGGAAGGCGAGACACAAACATTACAATTACTGGATAGGTTATTAAAGATGCCCTGACTGAACTAGAAAAAAAGGAACCGATAATATAGAGAATCGAAAAATTTACACTTACCATTTTGTTACTTACTCTTTTTCATTGTGTCGATTGGGGGATTTCGAAATTTCACTCTTTAAATATTAAATGACTATATAAATTAAGATTTATTTGGTAGCCACAAGTTGGTTCCATGGCCATGAGCTCTCTGTTTTTGTGTTGGAAGGTTGTTAGGAAATTTATAGTTGATTGATTATCATATTTCAACAATTGTGATAAACGGTATATCATCAATGGTTAGGGTTTCATGAATTATTGTGGTATCATCGTAGGGTGGATCATTTCCTAGTGTTTTCATTTCCATTTTGTTCCTGTGGGTTTTTGTTCTCAAGCTCTTGGTATTTGATAGTCAGTTATGTTTTGAAATTGTTTTAGTGGTCCTTGAGTTTAGACTTGACTTCTCATGGTAGGGTTATCATGTTTGCTTCTTTTCTTCCTTTTATCTTTATGTTGGGTAGTGGGGTTTACATTCTCTATGTCCTTCATTTGACATTGGTATTATTGGTCACTGAGTCCTAGTGGTTCTTCCTCCTTCATGTTACCGTTTTGTCATTGGAATCACCTTCGAGGTTTTTTTTCGCCTCCTATGTATGGCAGAAATTATCAGTGAACCGTCTCTAGATTTGGGTCAACCTCTAGGCTGCACCTCTACCTTGGGTACTAAACATGTCTTAAATGATGCTCAAAACTACTCTGCAGTTTTATGTGCTTCCTCCTTCCAGCATGCTCACAACACAAAACCTTTATTTCCTTCGGTTGAGAAACCTCTTTTTTCACTTGGTCTTGACGTAGATATCAGTAGGGTGACAAGTTTATGAGGTCGTGCTCTGATGGGCCTCTTGTTTTACATTTCCCTCTCTAATTCTCATATCAAATATTGGGTTTTGACAAACTGGAAACCCTTGTTGGGGTGTTACCTAATGATAAGTTTGTTGTTGAATCAATGGATACACTTCCACTTCCTTGATGAGGGGGGCCTCATGAAGATCCATAAGTACGTTTAGGTGCTCGAGAGAGGTTATATTTGGCTACAAAACTAGAGTGTTGGGTTTAATCCATTGGTGGACAAACCAATGTCTCAGTACTTATGGGTGCAATTAGTTGATTTTCCCCTTGAATTATGGGTCAAGCAAGTTATCAAACTGGTTGCAGACTGTATTAGGCAATTTAGTTTCTTCGATGATAGATATTTAGTGGCCTTTGACAAGAGGATCTTTTGGGTCCTAGTGGAAATGGATTTGTCAAAGGGGATACTAGAGGAGCTCAACATCTCTTTCATGGAATCGTCCTTCTTCCAATGGTTGTATTTTTTCAAGGTGCCTTTTAGATGTATGGTCTATCACCAAACTGGACATCTTAAGGATGCTTGTCCAGACAAGTGTGCTTTTGGTCCAAGAGTGCCTCTCCTGGGCCTAGATAAGCAAAAGGTTGATGTACAAGGGGTGGGAGAGGTGGGATAGGGTTCAAAAGATATTACCGTAGATGCTAGGGTTTGGCCTTCAAATCTTGATTATCCTTAGGCTTTGACTTCCCCTCATCATCTAGAGGGGTCAAAGGGCTCCCTTCATCTACACTGGATGCCAACTGACAAACTCTTTTTAAATTTGACTACCATAGGTTTTGGCAGGATTTCTACCCTAGAGATTGTTACTAAGGGTTTGGCTAAGGGACTTCTGGCCCCTTCTTCACTAGATGATTGTGTGGATTTTAAGTGAGTTTCTTCCTCTCAGGATGCTCCTAGGAAGGGTTCATGGAAAATTAGTGGGGATACAGCTACATGACCGCACTTATTATCAAGACCACCCATAATTGATTCTGTGGCCAATAAACTCTTAAAATCTATCTTTGAAGATGATATCAATATATTGGAAGGTAATACTAGTTTTCCTCCTATTTCCACCTTGATGGTTGCTTGTTATGTTGAGACCCCTTGTTTCCATAACTCTCCACTTCACAAAGGGGGAGTGGTTAAATCTTCTCTCTTCTAAAATTTTCGAATGACTCTCTTTGAAGAAAAACCCTTATTTTGATGTTTTTCCACCCTCTCAGAAGTCCACTGCTCCAACTAGACAAGCTTCCTGCTCTTTCAATTCTAGTGTTTTAGACTCCTTGATTGTTTCCTATCTTAATGTTATGGTTGTCCTTTATCTTACACCCTCCTAGGTCTCCTCTTCCCCAAGGGACGTAGGTGCCTCATGTTCTCCAGATGAGATTAAAAATTACAAGGTCATGTTTCAAGAATTTCTTGATGTGTTTGCTTGGTCCTATGAAGAGATGTTAGGCATTGATCAAAATATAGTAGTGTATGAAATAAAAACGTACCTAGATGTCAAACCAATTAAAAAATGTTTACGTTTGGTTCACCCCAAGAAATTTGTCACAATTAAAGCACAAGCTGAGAAGCTTCTGCAAGCTAATTTCATTTATCCTATTCCATTAACTAATTGGGTATCAAATATTGTTCCTGTAATGAAGAAATAGGGTACAATACGAATATGTGTTGATTACCAAGACATTAACCAAGATTGTCCAAAAGACAACTATCTAGCCCATTTATTCACCAAATAGTTGATGATTATGTCAAAAGAAAAATTTTCTCATTCATGAATGGATTCTCTAGCTACAATTAGATAAATATAGTCCTTTCTGACTAACACAAAATTGCATTTAGATATCTGTGGGGTACATTTTCTTATCGCAAACTCCCTTTTGGTCTTAAGAATGTGAGTGCATTTTTCCAATGAGCTATGAATTATGATTTCCATGACACTATGCATATGTGCAACCATATCTTGATGAGTTTCCTTCTCATTCCAAACATCATCAAGATCACTCCATGTGTCTCAGAGCAATTTTCTTGTGATGTTGACACTATAAGATATGATTGAATCCACACAAATGTGTCTTTTTTCTCAAATTTGGTCGACTCTTGGGCTTCCTTGTGTCCAAGCAAGCGATTCACATTGATCATTTAAAAGTACAAGAAATCCCTGATTTTTCTGCTCCTTCCAGTCTCATTCAATTACAATGCTTACACTAGAAGGATAAATTTCTATGTCGGTTTGTCCCCAATTACGCTGAGATTACTAAAGTCTTCACTCAATTATTGAAAAAGGGGTTCACTTTCATTGGGATGATACTTCCAAAAAATATTTTGATGCCCTAAATATATAAGCTCGCACATCACTATTGTATCCCCCTGATTATCATCAAGATTATTTCCTATATCTTGTTGTGTCTATTACTACTATCGTCATGGTATTGGTATAGGAAGATGACTTGGGTGACAAAAATCCCATTTACTACATGAGTCTTCATTTGACAGATAATGAAACTGAGCATTCTCACATTGAAAAGTTAGCTTTGGAAGCACTGCGATCTATCAAAAGGTTTGACCAATATATATTGCTTCACAATACTACTTTTGTTTCTGATTGCAACCCCATGAGCTACATCCTATCACGTCAACTACTTGGGGGGAAATAATCGAAGTGGATCACTATCCTCAAAGACTTCGCTTTGGAGTTTGTTAAATCCAAATCTAAGAAATCCTTAGTCTCTGCGAAAATGATATGTGACCTTCCCTCTTGTGATTGAGAAACAACAACTAACGATCTTATTCTTAATGAAACGTTGTTTCTAATCAATTCCTCTAATCCATGGTATGGAGATACAATCATCTATCTCCACACCTATAATTTCTGGCTTGGAACCATTCATTCAGATCAATGCCATTTTCAATACCAAGCTCATCACTATATCATAATAGGTGATACTTTGTATGGTCTTGGTGTCCATACAATTTTTTGTCGTTGTCTCACACATGGATAAGCCGAGAAATCTCCATATGATTTTCATGTTGGTGCGTGCAACGAACATATGTCTAGATATGCTACCACCCAGAAAATCCAATGGCCTGCTATGTTCTAACATTGTATCTTAGTAGTCCAAAAGTGTTATGCATGCCAAATTCATAACCATAAATTTCGTGCCCCATCTTCCCCATAACATCCAATTGTTGTTATTGGCCCATTTTTTAAATGGGGAATGGACTTCATGACATATAACCCTCACTTAACCGGGGGGCATGGTTATATAATCACTGCAGTTGATTATTTCACTAAATTAATTGTGGTGATGCCGACATGTGACAATAAGGACAAAATTGTTGCACTCTTTCTCTTTAATCACATTATTGTGAGATTCAGTGTACCACAAGCTATAGTCATAGATCATGGAAAACATTTTTGAAATTACATGATCTCTGAATTGACTGCAAAGTTGGGGTTACTAATCCAAGTGGATAATGATGGCCAGCCGCCTATTCTTCTTGGACCCCCACCGTTGTTTCTTTTCATTTTCCTTAATTATAGCACAACTTACTATTTTTGGCAGTTTTTTGGGTCCTAAACTTCCAAAGCCATTTTGAGGGACTAAAAGATGTTTTTAGGGAAAAAGGAGAGATCATCACAGTTCCAAATTGGTCTCCTAGTTGTTTTCGGTCTCTTCTTCAAGATCTTAGAAATGAGGTATTATGATAGCCAAATGGAGATTGTATGTCAAAGTTATGACCCTGGGAAGTTGACATTCCAACTTACCCTAATTCAGCCCACAAGTTTTTGGTGCTTCATCTCCTAGAGTTAGGTTTTGAATGTTTAGGCTTTCTCATTGTTTATTAATGATAAAAATATCACTGAGCCTCATTGTAACATAATTCATAGGCATGTGGCTACCACATCTCTTCTCATAGATAAGCTACAATCGCTCGAGCTAGTTTATTTCTATTATGTATGTAAGCATATTTCAGTTCTTTGATATTAATGAAATGAAGTTTTATTTATGATGCATATCGGTGTTTATTTTTGTATATATATTCTATTTCATTCCTATATAAGTCTAGATCACTTATGACATGATAGCTCAACTCCCTACTACCAGCAAGCCAACGGTCAAGTCGAAGCCATCAATGAACTCTTGAAAATGATGCTTCAACAAATTATAGGGATTCATAAATAGAATTGCAATACCATCCTTTTTTTGGCATTATGGGCATATTGTACCTTCTTCCTTACTGCAATCGGATTCCCACCTTTCCAACTGGTGTATGGTCTGGAATTTGTACTTCCAATTGAATGTGAAATTTCATCACTAAAACTAGCTGTCAAAATGTTTCCCGCTACCTTTGCTAAAGAAGAATGTTTTTACACCTAGTACATCTAGATGAGATTCATCGTGATGCCGTAATGGAAAATGAGTCTCATAAAAAACATATTAAAGTAGAATTTGATCAAAATTTCAAACCTCATGTCTACTTAGAAGGTGATTTGGTCCTCTTATATGACAAAGAAGTCAACAAGTTAGTGGTTACAAAATTTGAACCTATGTGGTTAGGTTCATACATAGTTAAATATGTACTTATGAAGGGGTCTATGAGATTTAAGGTTTTGATGAAATTCCCTTGGCACAACCTCGAAAAATACTAGGCTTGGAATTTTTCTACATAGTCACTGTGTACATATTGTATACATTTAATGGTGTGTTTGTAGCATGGCCTTCTTGAGAGTTTTATACTACTTTCAGTTATCTTGGATTACATTTAATGTGCATATTTTAACGTTCCCTCAACCATATGTTGGTTATGCTGACGGCGCTAGTCATAGTACCTGGAACTTTTTCTCTGCGGCATGGGAAATCTATGCTCCTAATCAAAAGTTAGTGATTTTGCAAGGAATATGCATTGGTTTTTCAACTAAAAATATCGTTGAGTATAGCATGGTGATCGAATTGCTGTCTAATGCCATCTCACGTGGTATTCCTCATTTGGTTTCTAGACTCAATTCTCAACTCATGGTTCTACATTTGAATAATGTTTATTCAATAAGGAGTCCAACTATGTTACATATGTTCTTGAGATTTCACCTCTTAGAGAGTCATTTTGATTGCATTGGATATCAACATGTCCCAAGAAGTATAAATAAATTAACAGATGAATTAGCTAAAAAAAAATGAGACAAAAACTTGTGACATTTGTCAACATACAATCATCCTCACACATTGTATAGGATAGAATAAAAAATAGAAAATATCCATAGGTTAGATCTGTAAATATCGTTTTCAGTTTTCCATAAATCATGTCTAAGACACTTATGGCACATGGCTTATAACATATGAACATGCAAGAAAAAAATTTGGCTCAAAATCCCTTAGGTGACTAATCATGTTGATGATCATGGTAATAGAAAATTGCATGGACAACCAGTCGTAACAACTGGTCAATCCGAGTTGGTAGCCCTATAGTATATCTATGTAGGATAATTGGGACCTCATCAATCCCTATGTCTGGAATGCCATGATTCAAGCCCTCCACATGAGATTCGAACTCAACTAGTGTCTCGGCCATATCTGGATCAGTTTTCTCTGCTCTGCCTTGGCCAAATTGGGTTGTGCCCACCAATGAAGTGGTGACATGCCCACTGGTCACACTAGTCCAATATCTGCATGTAAAATTGATAGTTAGTCTTTGACACACAAAAAACAAAAACTAAAAAAAAAATTGTAAAACTAAAAAACTATCCAAAATGACAATGTTTACTTGTATCGTCCCATTTCTCGTCCTCAGGAAGGACAGGCTTAGGATTTCCTTTTCCCATCATGATTACTTTTTCCCATAGCCATCTGAAGAAAGTGGTAGTGAAACTCATCATAGGCCCTCCTCCATTTCGAGCCATCATGTCTACCCATTGCCTCTTGTAAGGCTCTCTAGGTCCAAGTAGCTCTTGTGATATCCTCTGAGGTTACAATAATGGTATCCTCTCTAGATAAAATGAAACTATGAGGAATCCATACCCAAATTTGTTCAATCGTATGGCTTTTTCCCTATTAATTCATTCCTTCAAATTGGTCAAAAACCCCTTTGTACCAATTGAATATTGTAGGTGTTATGAACTCCAATGCATACTGCATCTTGGACTTGGTAGCCAAATGAGGAGTAGGCTACCAACTAACTGTGTAATGGTGAACAAGAATGTTTTGAGGGGAAGTTGGAAAATGTATTTTATCTCAATATTCTCATCCCTACTAGGATGAGAATTCTCACAATACATAAAAGCATAGTATTTTACCATTTCTCTACCTCTCTAGTATCTGGGTAAGGATATAGGAGCAACCCTTTGTGAAAACCCTGTCGAAAAATAGATGTCCTCAATATCTAGTGTGACCATATGCTCACCAATCCTAAAGAATTTTCCTTGTACGTCCCAAGCTCTTACTAGATATTGCAGCAATTCAATCTAGGCCCTCAAGCCTAGGATATGAAAAAACTTTAGCAAACCGCAATATCTTAGTGCTTGTACTATGGCTGGGTGATTTGTTTCTATAAAATTCTACATCTCATGCTCCCTTTCTCTCCAACTTAGCACCATTTTCACTCTGATAAACACCCACAAAAAGCAAGGAAAAAACAAATTAGATCACAAATGTAAAGGATTTTGGGAAAAACTAGCTTAAAATTTAAAATTTGAAACCCTTTTGTGCTCCTTACACTGTCTATTTATGGACAGTGTGACCCATAGCAGTTACCTTGACGAAATATGTGATAAGGCACATTTTTTAGTTAAAACCAAAATGCATCATTGTACCTCCCGATACAGGAGACCTGTGATGGGCCGAGGGAAAAATATGTTCCCCAAAATTTCCAAAAAAAATCATAAAAATGCATGAAAGGGAAAACAAAAACCATGAAAATACATAGAAAGGAAATATTTCTTACCTGGAATTGACGGCATAGAAAATCGTCCAAATAATTAGCTATAATCCATTGTTGAAGAATCAAGGTGAAAACCCACTCAAAGCTCTCCAGAATGGTAAAATGACAAATGGTAAAAAAATATGTTACTTTTACCTATTTTATGCACGAAATAAATCATTTTTTATTTTTTTTTATTATTCTTTGTCATATATCATATATTTTTAATGTTTTACTATTTTCTGAGTAGGTTAAATGACAACTAGAGGACATGGTGTAGGTTATAAATTGAAATTTTTAATGCAATTCATTTTAAATGGTGAATGAGCACACTTTTATCACTTTTTCGGGCTCATTAAAACTTACGAACAATGAACCCCCTAAAGTACTCTTTCATATCTTTTCAGACTCCCAAAATATGAAAATATTGTCGACCACTTGTCTTTTCAAACTCGTTAGAGTAAATGAAAGGAAGCCCGCCTTGTATAAGTTTAACCCTTTTCCAGACTGGATGGATTATTTACAAAAAACGAATAGTTTAGTAAAACTTGTATAAAAGGTTCTCCTGGGTATCTTTTTATGCCTTTTCAGTCCCAAGCGACTAAATTTATGAAAAGGAACCTCTTGGAGTTTTTTTTGCGTATTTTTTAACCTCTATAAATATGAAAAAGAATTTGAGCTATACCTTTGTTAGACTCGTGAAAACATAAACAACATAGGACTTGTCAAGCATGACGAGACTAAACCACTCCTTCTCAGGGTTCTCTAAAACTACTCAGAAGGATTCATTCAAAGGACAAATGGACAATGCCATTACATTCATGGCATGGAGAAGTGCTGAAACCATATAAAATTTGTCAAATTATAACAAAGTAAAATTTCGCCCCTCTTGCAAAATTCTTCCTCGAACCGCATGCACTACCTCCTCTACCTAAGCACACTAAGCAAGAAAGTGGTTTGGTGGGTGAATTGATCAAGAAAGTGGTCTGGTGTGTTGGTTGTGATCTGGTTTAATAGGGAAGAGGTTGGGAGGTCAAACCTTGCCTCCTCCTTTTTTTATACACCACAAACCAATTTGTTTTTAAATTAAAATAGTGGTTGGGTTGGGCCTGCCTTGGGCGGCCCGCCCACTGCACCCATCTCTGCTCGCATTCTTTTTTAAGTGGATGGGTCTGTGCCCCAAGGACAGTCCACCAACTTAATGGTCGCATACCGCTCTGTAGTGTGGGTTGTTGAGGGTTGTGGGGTGGCAGGGTCATGGCCGCCCCCCCCACCCCGCTTTGATGTTGGTTGATGGGAGTTCCGTGGGAGGGGCTGGGGGTCATGGCCTGCCCCTCCACCATTATTACATTTGTTGTTAGTTGTGGGTTGGAGTTGGGGTGGCGGGGTTGGTGGCACGCCACCCCCTTTTTTTATATTTTTTTCTTATATAAAACAAAAGGGGTTCTTTTTTTGGAAATTTGGTTTTTGGGCCGAAGGAGTCTTTTTAAATAGGAAATGGTTTTTACTGGAATTTGGCCAGATTTGGCCAGATTCCATCTGCCAGAAAATGCCAAGTTGTGTCCTCGTTAAACATGCCCACTTATCAAAAGTCAACCTAGCTTTGATTGCTTCTATCTCCTTCATCCAGACTCATATTCGAGTGTCATTCACACCGTAGGAATCGGGGCAATGAACACTTTGATCTGATTTCAAGTTCATTGCCTTTCCACCACTTTGAATTTGGAGCTTTCTCCATGCCACTGTGTCTAGAGATCCACCTAGATTAATCCTCCCCATTGACGAGCTTTTGGACCGTCAAAAGCTTTATTAGTCAATTAGTAAGTGAGGGAATTTTTCCCTCACTCTTTCTTTTTCCAGCCATTTTTTCTTGATAGTGTGCATCCCCTTGAAACCAACTCAAAGGTATTCCACGACTCCCTGTCGTGAAGTCTCGGTTCTTATGTCAAGGATGATGTCTTCAGGTAACTCATCGAGATACTTTGGTGCAACGTCATCAATTGTAGGAACTGTGTCCACCTCCTCGGTGTCCATAATAAATGGTGGCTCATACAACTTTAAGTTCTCCACATTCACTACAGAGTACATCTACATATATATCGACAAATCGAGATAGAAGGGATTATTTTCAATCTTCTCCAAAATGGTGAATGGACCATACCGGATTGGTCGCAACTTATTTCCTTCTCCCTTCATCCTATCCTTGCTGATATGGAACCACACTTTGTCACCCACTTCAAATTGATGGTCGACTCAGTGTTTGTCATGTCGAGCCTTGTAACGGGCTTGACGTTTCTCCAACTGCTCTTGTACTGCTTGGTGAATCAACTGGATCCGCTGAATGAACTGTTGTGCTTTGGCCTTGTCATTATGTCCACTGGAGTCATCTTGCCTTCCAAAGACCATATCAAAGGGGTCTTTTGGCAGGTAATGAAAACATGTCTCGAATGGTGAACAATGCGTAGATGAGTGCACCACTTGGTTGTAGGAATGCTACACATATGGAAGATGCTCATCCCACAACTTAGGATGTTTCCCACAATAGCCTCACAACAATTATACCACGGTGCAGTTTACAACCTTTGTCTGTCTGTCAGTCTGTGGATGGAATGTCATGTTTCTTTTCAACTTGGTGTCCATCATCTTCCACAAGCTGGTTGAAAAATCTCCGAGAAAGCGAGAGTCCCGATCTGACACAATCGATGTGGGAAACCCAAAATGGACCCAAACATGCTGAAAGAAAAGATGAGCAGTCTACTCTATAATGATTTTCTTTTACAAGGCATTAAAATACACATCTTACTAAAATGGTCAATGACGGCATACAAATAGTTGTGACTCTTTCTAGACAAAGGCAAACCTCCTACAAAATCCATTGACACACTTCCTGATCTAGGTGAATGTTGGTGGCCACCCACCTATCCCATTTGGACCCCCACAAATGTCTCTTTCAGTTTTTCAGTTTCCCAAATTGTAGCACAGTTTACTATTTTTAGGGCCTCAAAACGGCTTCGGAATTTCAGGACCCGTCCTATCAAAATCTTGCTCGAAGAAGCCCTCGAGCGGCAAACGAACGCGATGATCGACAGCTTTGCACAGATCCTTCAATGGCTACCCAGAGGCGACGCATCGGCTTCCAACAACTACTCTAGAAACTCCCTTTAAGGTACATGTTAATTTTGGAATCCCCATATTCGAGGGTCAAATAGATGCAGATGTTATAGATAAATGGTTAAATCTGCTAGATGGGTATTTTTCTGTTCATGAATTTTCGAGTCCGGAAAAGATTATTTTTGCTCTTCTCAAAGCAGCCCCCCACATCAAGGACTGGTGGGAAACCTACTACAAGCAGAAGGATGAAAGTATAGGCTCACTATTGTTAGCCACACCCACTTGCGATTCATTTCGGGATGCCATCAAGGAGCAGTACTATCTTGTCAAAAGCTATGAAGACAAATACATCAAATGGACCACACTGTGGTAGGGAAGGGACCAAGATGTGCCAGAGTTCACTAGAATTTTTCATACCCTTCGCACATAGTTGGGTATCAAAGATTTTGATCTACATCTGGTACTCAAATACCATGGCTGCCTACACAGATACATCCAGGAAGAGATGGAGTTCCTTAACATCTCCTCGCTCGACGTGGCATACCGATACGCTGTCAAAATCAAGCAAAAGGTAAAACAAAAGAAGCAAGACTTTGGATCTGCAAATCCAAAGACCAAAGGACAAAGCCAAGGCGGGGTGACCCAAGATAACCCGTCGAAGCTGTAAGAAAAGAACAACACCACGAAGTCAAAGAAGGACACTGGAAAGTGGTGTGAGTTCCACAAGAGCCCCACTCACAACACAAGTGAGTGTCGGACCAAGAAGTCGCTGGTGGCCGAGTTGAAGGCTTCCAAATCAAATGCATGTTCTGATCCTAAGCCAGAACCCGACAAGGGTAATGGTAAATGGAAGCAGATCATTGATGCGGATCCCAGCGCTACTGTTACCACCACCAAGATCCAGAAAAATGAGTCTGAATATCCAGAGGAGGGGAATGGCTTTTCCACTCATAGATGTGGGTGAAGGGTTCGCCACTGCAATCATTGTCGACAGTGGCAGCCAAAAGAACCTCATTTCAGCAGAGGTCGTGAAGCGGTTGGGCCTACCGACTACACCACACCTGCAGCCGTACAATATCGGATGGCTTTAGGAAGGACGAGATCTCAAAGTTTGCCAGCAGTGCTGCCTTCCCTACAGCATCAAGCCCTTCTCAAACGAGGTATTGTGTGATGTTACACCTTTGGATGTTTGTGATGTACTATTAGGCCAGCCATACTTGTGGAGGCGACATGCTGAGTATGAGTCAAGGCCTCGTGGATAATTCATTATACAGGATACCAGAGGTAGCCCCACCTACTACCACTTCTTTGATCTCTACTAAGAAAGGTAGCAAGCTCATCTCCCAAACTAGGAAATTCATTTTCTGTCTGATTCGCACCAAAAGTAAGGGGAAGATCGTCACCACATCCATGACCCCCACGAAGGGTTCCTCCACGCAGAAGCAACAGCAAAGGAATATGGTCATGACAAAACACGGGAACAACTTCTCCTCACCCACAGGGGTCCCGTACAAGCTTCAGGTGGGCAACAAATTCTGGTTGCATCTGCAGAAAGAATGCCTTACAAGAGCCCATCAGAAGCTCTGACCACGCCGACATGGTCCTTACACCATTACTAAGGCTGTGGGAAATAATTCTTTGGAGCACAACATTCCTCCATTCCTTCGCCTGCACCAAGTGTTCAATGTGTACGACCCTTGACCATGCTTCCCACCATTACTGGACACATTTGAGATTGCAGAACAGCTCACCAGGGACCAAGTTCAGCAGATGGAGGAACTCAACGCAATGGGGAACATTGCTTCCTAAGGTGGGGGAAATGATTTAGGTGGACGTTGGTGGCCACCCACCTATCCCATTTGGACCCCCACAACTATCTCTTTCAGTTTTTCAATTCCCCAAATTGTAGCATAGTGTACTATTTTTAGCAGTTTTTCGGGTCCTGAACTTCTGGAGCCATTTTGAGGCCCTAAACGACATTTTTTGGAGAATATGGGGGCAACATGGATCCATGGTCCAATGTTGTCCTTCCCCAAGTTGTAGTGCTTGGATAGATCTTTATAACGAGCTATTGTACGCGTCAAACAGAGATCGGGTGCCAAAGTTACGATCCCAGGAAGTTTATGTACCAACTTACCCAAAACAGGGCCCACAATTTGGCGTTTCATCTTCTAGGGTTAGGTTTTGGGATGTGAAGGGTTTTCCATTGTTTCTCAAAAATAAATAGGCCTTCGAGCCTCATTTTAACACAGTTTAGAGGCATGTAGCTACCACATCTCTTCTCAGAGATAAGCTACCATCGCCCTAGCTGGTTTATTTCCATTTCTAGTTGTAAGCATATTTCAGTATTTTCCATTAATGAAATGAAGTATTATTTCCACTGCATCTTTTTGTATATGGTTATCTCTATATTTTGTTGCATTCTTATTTAAATCCAGATCACTTTCCCATGGACGACTCAAAATAGGGAGTGATGTGTAGAGCCCGATTTTTCTATGAGAGGGCTTTGAAACAAAACACATCACACAACCCTTTACATAGCGAGTCACAATGTTCTTCATATGAGGCCAAAAACAAAATCTTTGTACATGACAAAAAGTTTTTTCAATACCAAAATGACTAGACACAAGGGAGGTGTGGGCCTCCCGGATTACATGTACCCTTTCTCCTGTGGGTATGCACAATTTTCTAAGGTGATACAATAGTTTCCCTTGCAAGTGATAGTTTTCCACCTGTGAACCATGAGTTAGTTTTGCATAAATCTCCTTAAAGTCATCATTGTTATCATATTGTTCAGCATAACTTTCAAAAGATAACAAATCATTATGAAAAATAATAGAAGCAGAAATAGGAGGGTGAGATAGCATATCGACCACTTTGTTGCTAGTGCCCTTCTTATACTTTGTTACGACATGAAATTGTTGCAGAAAACCCATCCACCTGAAATGACGAGATTGCTGCAACTTGGTCTGTGACTAAAGATACTGCAAGGGCTAATGATCTGTATGGATGATGGTCTCCATACCGATCAGGTAGTGTTTCCACTTTTTCACTCTCTAGACCAACACATATAATTCCTTTTCATAAGTGGGATAGTTTATCACATCCTAAGAGAACTTCTTTGAATGGTAACATATCGGCTTCTTTTGTTGCATCAGTACAACTCCCATGGCATATCCACTACCGTCTGTCTCGATATGGAATGGCTGTTGGAGATTTGGTAAGGCCAAGATCGGTGCGGTGCTGATCTTTTCTTTCAATGTTTCGAAGGACTTCTGCTGCTTTACTCCCCATTGAAAGACTTGTTTTACACTTGTCAATGCGTATAAAGGTGTTGCAATAATAGAGAAATTGGCAATAAATCTCCTCCAATATTGTACTACACCCAAAACGCTGCGAACCTTAGTTACACTAGTAGGCTTAGGCCAATTTACAATTTCTTCAAGTTTACAAGGATCAATTTTTAGCTGACCATGACCAACAATATGACCTAGGTAAACCAAAGAGGTTTTTCCAAACTCATGCTTTGACAATTTTACATAGAGCTTTTTGTTTTTCATTACATCAAGCACTTTCTTCACATGACATACATGTTCATTCCAACTTTTACTAAAGACAAGGATATCATCTAGATATACAAGAACAAATTCATCAATGAAAGGCCTAAAGAGATCATTCATGACCCTCATGAAAGTGGCTAGAGCATTGCAAAGTCCAAATGGCATCACCGTCCATTCAAACAACCCCTTTTTGGTCTTGAAGGTGGTTTTCCACACATCTTGCTCTGCAATTCAGACCCGGTGATAACCACTATGCAAATCCAATTTGGTGAAATAGACAACATTCTTTAACTGATCTAATAAGTCATCAATACCGGGAAGAGGGTAATGATTTTTCACCGTGATTTTTTTTAGTGCTCGATAATCCACGCACATCCTCCATGTGCCATATTTCTTTGGCACTAGAACAATTGGTGAGCCGCAAGGAGAAGTGTTTGCTCTGATGAACCCTTCATTCAATAGTTCCTACACCTGCTTTTTGATCTCCTCCATCTCAATCGTCGACATCTTGTACATGCCAATATTTGGTAAAGGAGTGTCATGCTGCAAATGGATTTCATGTTGAATTTCCCTCTTTTGAGGTAATCCTCTTGGTTCCTAAAACATCTCATCATAGTTAGAAATTAATTCACATAATTCCTTTTTATGCACTTGATCACAACGCTGGGAATCATTGGATAATTCTGCATCTTTTCCCCTTACAATCATAACCATGCAACCCTTACTGGAATTTACCAACCTCTTCATTTGTCCTGCACTTACATTTAGTTTTTCTTTATCATGTATCCATCCAAGCGGGTAGGGTTTTGGATGTGGTTTGGTTTCCAAGCCTAGCTTCTTTACCAAGGACTCTAAAATTAAGTTTTCTTGGGATCTAGTATCAAATAGAGTTTCCACTTTTGTATGGTTTATGATAATTCTAATATTAAATAGCTCAACTATCTTTCGTTCATTAGGAAGAGACTCATCTATTGAACTAGTGCCTTCATGTGATTCATAATTAACATGAGGTGTAAGAGTACCTTTTGTTCCTGCTGCTGTGATCAATGGTTCATCTCCTGAATCGGATCCAAGGTCTTGCTGCACAATTGCCACTGTCTTCTGCTTGCCTTTTCCTCCATACTTCTTTGGTCTCTTTTCTGAGTATTGTTTTCAACAATGATTTTCATCATGACCTTCCTTTTTGCAGTGATTGCAATAAGGTCTTTCTCCTTCATCTTTCTTGGCTGATGCCGTCCTCTTCTCCTTTCCTTTTCCTTTCACTTTTGGTTTTCCATTTTGAGGTTTGAAAGGTAAATCCAAAACCTCCTAATTTACCGTATAAATCTAGCACCTACCATCGAGTCCTGGTTGACTTTCGGAGACTCTAAATTATGCCCTTATGTTACTTATTTTTGTATAGAGGTCCATGATACATCCATGTGATTTAGATGTGATTGAAGGCTTACCATTGTGGCAAGGAAAGACAATATAACTGGGAGAGATTCACAAAGTCAAGGCTTACAAGAGTTGTAATCTTTTCCTACCTTTATTAATACAAAAGTGCATTAATTCTCCTATACATTATATCTTAATTATGCATATTTAGATCATGAATCCTTGACTTCTTATTTAGAGTTGTTTGTATATGCTATTTTGTATGTTTTGGTTCTGTTTATTTTCTTGGATGATTTGCAGGTTCCACTTTTTAAAATTGGAATTGGAGATAGAGCTAGAAAGTAAGGAGAAAGAGGAAGTTTGCATTGGATTCCAAGTAGATTTTCTTCCCATGTTTCGAAATTCTCTAAGGAAAAGCATTGCAGTTTTGTCTCGATTGTTTCTAGACTAAGCCACTAGGTCGAGGGATATTACTTATCTATGTAGAAGGAATTTATCCACAAAAAAAAACATTTTCCAGACTGAGTAGACTAGTTATAAAAAATGAATACTCTAGCCTATTATGTCTAGAAGGTTCTCCCTTGTATCGTTTTATCTCTTTTTTGTGCTTGGGGGACTAAATTTATGAAAAAGGAACCTATTTAGAATACATGTCTTCTCTTTCATGTTCATTAAACCAAGAAGGAGACTAAAAATAGAAAATGGGAAGGGACAATTTATTTCTATTAGTCATCAAAAATGGCAGTAGCGTTCATGTCTCCCTTGAACATGACACATGTCTACATCATTATCTCACATTTGGGTTTTAGATTTCCTAGGAGTCGTACCATACATATGAGTCTGTCTAGTCCTCTGGATGGTTACTCTCCCAGTCATATGTAGCATGCTTCAATACCACTTATGTTGTCACATGATATCATGTGGTTCTCATTAGTCATGTTTTAAAGTCACTCATGTGTCGTGTAATTATGTGTTTAAGGGAAGTCTCAACTTGTGTTGGCCATTTGTGGTTGCATGTTAACCTTTTTGAGTAGGTCATCCCTATGTTAGTTGTACTTCATCATCTCATGACTTCATCTGTTCACATCACCTTTTGGTTTGTTCCATGTCGATTGATGACGGATACATCAAGAACCTCCTTTGACGGATATTCTCTTGTTAAATTCAGCTTATTATCTAGGAGCTTGATCTCGGAACTAGTAGTACCTTTGAGCTTGTAGTCCTTAGTGGTAGGCTTCCTCACAATCCACAGTGGGTTTACATCGTTGAATCGTTATTAGTCAAGTTCACTAGTGTTCAACATCAACTCTTCTATTCCCACTTAGTGGACTATACAGTTACCTTGAGGTCCATTTTCCTCATTGTTGGCTTCCCTCACATTTGTTACTAGTATACCTCATTAACTAGTAATTAGGCAGTTTCTACCATGCTTGACATCAACAAATCTATTCGCATGTTGTAGATTTGTATCGTCAGAGTTATGTTGAAGACCCTAGGTTAGGGATATATCCCTATTAGATGGCACCCTTCCCAAGTTGTGTTGGAGTTATGTATTATTTATACACTTTGAGGACAATTCTAGGTGACCTCTGGTCCTATTGGTGTATATTGTGACATATAACCACATTGTATTTTTTGGTGGTTATGATATATATGATGAGTCACATGGATCCACTATGTATTGGTTGTGGTCATATCCTAGTATTTCATGCCATGCATCTGCAGTGTATGTTTGGTGACCATGTTTAGTATCACTTTATGACTGAGAATGGGTATATTTGCCTCAGGGATGTTATCAATAGAGTTGATAATCCAACACTTGAGTTCATTTCATACAGGTTTGTAGTCTTGGATCCTTCCTCCCATTTTGAGCTTTGAATTTTGTTGTAATGCATTTCAACCATCAGTTTCTATGATGACCTCATGCATTAGGGAGAATCTATCATTACCCTATTTTACACTCCATTATAGAAAGAGATACTCAAGATAAACTTACCTCAATTTCTAGCTAGAATGCATGCAGTTTCACCTTTTATTTTACTTATGTGAGATTTATCCCATGTTAAAAGGATGAAATTACATAATTGAGCAATTTCTCATAACTATTTTGCTAAAATATTATAATTATGAGATAATAATTATTTCATAATTGAGATAATCAAGAAGAACTCATAATTGTGAAAAGGTTTCTAGAGTTTTCCATTCCTAAGGAGATCAACTTGACCCACTTGTGTATGATTTGGCCAGGGGTCCATTATTGTAGAAGTTCCCTAACTTCTCAAGCCCCTAGGTGCCTGGACACATTCTCCCAAATGATATAATTAGTCTATATAATCTCACAAAGAGGAAAGGGGTTACATCTAGTATACACACTATAGTGCGAGACCTCTCCTTTATTGGGAGGAGGATACCATGGTACATGTTGGGGGAGAGGATCTCATTTGTTGAGAGGTATGCATTTGATGTACTTTCATTTTGGATTAATATATACATGTTCCTTTTCTATATCCATGTTTTGAACATGTTTTATGATTGCATATGCTGGTTTTAAGTTGATAATCCCTCTGCATGAAGACCATGGTTTTCTTGTTTGGTGGTGTTGTGTGTGGGTCCTATTTTATTGCAGGTGGAACCATATATTCAAGTTTAAAAAAGATTCCTCTACATCAGACCCAAGAGACTCCACCGATCCAAGAGGATACTAGGTTTTAGCTTTTGATTTCCATCGTATCATGTATAAGTGTTGAATATATTTTTTTGTATAACAAAGGATTGGGGTTTGACTCTTTGATCTTGTTCATGATCACACAAAAATCTGGGCAGATCAATCTCTAATCTACTAGGTTAAACATAGCTTTCTTGTGGAGGCCAAATTTGCACGTAACACCAACTTAACTTTTAGGGAAAAAAAAATTTCTTTATATGTTTTTGAAATCATTTCCTCATGTTTCTCAGCCAACTATCATTTCAAGAGTCTGTTCCCATCCTCTAGATTATCACAATTCTTTTCGTTTTTCTTCTAATTGTTGTGATATTTTGTCTTTTCTTCTAACAGTTTCTTCAAGATTTTCTCTTTGATAAAGAAACTCCTCTTTATCAGAGTTGTATATGCATGTTTTAGCTCACAACAATTCCTCTTTTAGTTGCATGTTCTTATTTTTTTACCTTCTTTAACTCATTAAGATAATTAATGAGCTCCCCTTCGAGATCGACTACTCCTTCTTCTTCCTCCTCAAGGTACGAGTCATTCTTTGATTTAGATTCAAATTTGAATTCCATGAGTAAGCATTCATTAATCTTATACTCTAAACAATCCTCATTGTTTTCTTTTGATGTAGAAGTGTCCTCTTTGGAGTAGAACCCCTTTTTATTGAAGGATTTCTTATACTGATATTTTTGAGCTTTATCTCTAGGCTTTTGATCCTTATCCTTTTCTAGATTTTCTCTATAAGGAAACTTAGAGGCAAAATTACCACTCTTCCACAATGAAATAATTTGAAGGGTAACTTTCCCTTATACTTACCTAAATCACGTTTTAATGTTTTGGAAAATTGAGTCGACTCTTGATCAGATTCACAACTGGAACATTCTTGGTGGTCTTTGTGTTCCTTAGTATTACTGGATAATATAAATGATTCCTTATTTGGCTGAATCTTATCTTTTCCTAATATAATCTCATAGGTTGTGAGAGTTCCATGTAGTTGCTCCATTGTAATATACTTCAAGCCTGACATCTCTTTTATAAATGAGATATTAGCATTGAATCTCATAGTGAGAGATCTCAAAGATTTATGAACGATTACTTCCTCATTGAGATCCTCACCGATTCCTCTAATCATTTACTATATTTTCTTCTTCATTCATTCTCAAGCTCTTAAGCCTCACTATGAAGGTTTGAAGCTTGGCTTTCTTAACTTTATCACCTCCACCAATTGTTTTATGATGAAATATAAAATATTTTTTTAACATAAGGTTTTGAAAAATGGTTAGTATAAAATTTAATCGTTATGACTTAATGTCATATATTTTTATATTTTACTACATATACATAGTTTTAATGGGTTTAATGGTTAAAAATATATGTTTCATTTAAAGAGATCGTAGGTTCAAATCCAAAGATATGGGCATAGGTGAGTCCCTTGTCCCATAAACAAGGGGTCTCATACACCAATTTGGTGTCCATCTTGGTAGTGACCTTAAAAATGGATTATTACTAGTATTAGTAATAGCCATTAGAGAACTTTTGAGGTCTAAATGGGCCTCCTAAGAAAAATGTACAACCAAAAAAAACTTTATAAGAATCAATAGCATTCAAGATGTGATGTCAACCATGGGGGATGATTCGCCATTTTTTGGGTAAAAAAGTAAAAAGATTAAAAAATAATAAAACTATTTTTCAACTATTTTCAACTTATCTCCCTAAGGTTTTACTCAATTTTCAAGTGGGAGTACTCGTTGGATGCAAAATTTAATTCCTTATCCAACAAGTATCCATGTTGCATACTTTCGATGGACCCTATTACATGAGAAATGAGAAACACATAAAAAAACTAATTGCAACGAGTACCCATGTTGCATACTTTCGGTGGACCCTACTACATGAAAAATTTGAAATACATGAAAAAACGTGTTTGTAATCATGTTTTTCAAGTATTTCTCCTTTTTCGTGTACATTAGGGAAATTTTGAGGTCTAAAATGGGTATCCTAAGAAAAATGTACAACCAAAATAAACTATATGAGAACCAATAAGATTGAATATGATTATGTCAACGATGTGGAATGATTCACCATTTTTGGAGTAAAAAGGTAATAATATTAAAAAATAATAAAATAATAAAACTATTTTTTCAACTTGTATTTTCAACTTATCTCCCTAAGCTTTTACTCAAATTTCAAGCAAGAGTACTCATTGGATGAAAAATTTAATTCCTCATCCAAGGAGTACCCATGCTACATACTTTCAATGGACCCCAATACATGAAAAATGAGAAATACATGAAAAATCATGTATTTTCATGTATTTCTAATTTTTCGTGTAGCAGGGTCCATTGAAAGCATGCAACATGGGTACTCCTAGGATGAGAAATCAAAATACGATTTGAAAAAGTAGTTTTTTTATTTTTTATTTTTTCTCTCTAAAATTTGATGATGTAATATAATATTATTTGATTATTTCCACTATTATTTTATAATTTCCTTAAGAGGTCCATTTTAGACCTCAAAAGTCCCCTAATGGCAGGTTCCATCGAAAGTGTGCAACATGGGTACTCCTTGGATGAGGAATCAAATTATGCATCCAACGAGTGTTCTCGCTCGAAATTTGAGTAAACCCATAGTGAGATAAGTTGAAAATACAAGTTGAAAAGGTAGTTTTTACTTTTTTCCCTCTAAATTTTGATGATGTAATCTAATCTTATTTTATTCTTTCCACTATTATTTTATAATTTCCTTAGGAGGCCCATTTTAGACCTGAAAATTTCCTAATGTTAGCATTTTCATCAATGTATTATTATTATTATTATTAGTAGTAATAGTTTAGCTCATAAAACATTGTTTCACCACATACTTATAGTACGGTGTAAAGAGAAAGAATGTGTGTCTGGCTTAACGATGATCTTAAAATTGGATTATTATTATTAAAAATAGTTTAGTGCTGAAATTGTGGAAGATGTGGATCATTAACTATTCACATTCAAAGGAAAAAACATGTCCTGATGGTTTAACATGCTTATGAAATAACTTAAGAAAACAATTGATTGAAATCGGGCTCTGCAATCTGAACTAGGGTTTTGCATTAGGATTTTGTCGCCAGTCACCATGGCGGGATGTGGAGGAGGGAGTTCTGCTCCCTCCTACAGTCAAGTAGCTACAGATAGAAGAGAGGGAGCTGGATCGCGTCACTTCAAGAAACCGATAGAGGTGGCAACAAAGGCTATTAATACAGAAAAAACAGAAAATATCAAACCTCATGAACAGGAAGGGAATCATGAGGAAGCTAGTAGGGAGAGGAGGACAAGGGGTAGTAGTCAGAAATTTGCTCCTATGAGTACAACAGGGGTCTATAAACCCAAGTCAAACATTATTCCTCAGGTCATTTTAAGTGACCCAATGCTACAAGTGCACAGTGATCACATGGCAGAATATGTGGTTCTATGCAAATTTATGGGGATTTGGCTGACAGAGAAGGCTTTACAAGCATGGATAAGGAATAAATAGAAACCAAAGGGGGGAATAAACCTTCACCTTGGGTCCAAGGGCTTCTTTACAGTGGTTTTCACAAGCTTAGAGGATAAAGACAGAGTGTTCAAGGGAGGACCCTATCTTTACGTTGCTGCAGGCCTTTACATGCGACCATGGATGATGAAATTTGTCTTAGAACGAGAAACTTTCACATCAGTACTAGTATGGATAAGACTTTACTCCCTTCCTTTAGATTATTGGCTGCTGGAGTCTCTAAAGGCTATCAGCAACAAACTAGGGCATTTTATAAATATATCAGATGTGACTCTAAAAGTAAAATACACGTCCTTCGCCCGGATATGTGTGGAAATGGACTTATCTGGGGCACTTCCGAACGAGATCATTTTAGAAGTGTATGACGAAGAATGGGTTCAAGCGGTGGACTATGAACATGTCCCATTTAGGTGCCGCAAGTGCCATGAACATGTGCACCTATACAGAGATTGCCCATTAAACAAAATGGAGAGTAACACAGAAAACACCACAGAAAAAGATCCCGAGGGTTTTACTAAGGTTGGGGGCAAAGGGAAAGGAGGAAAGCGGTACCAAAATAAGATTAACGAGGATGGAAAACCAAGCCACAATAGTTTCAAGATCTTAGAAGAAGAAGTTGGAAACAATGGGACAAACTAGGAATCATAGAATAATCCCATTGAGAAGGAAAGGGATGCTAGCATGGAGGATATACCAAAGAACAGTCAACAAAAGGATGATCTGCCAAATATTATGGAGCTTAATAGGGACCATGAGATGAACTCAAGTGAGGCTACAATGGAGGACCATGAACTGTAGGAGATTCTAGAAAGGGAGAATTTAGATCTAGAAAAGTTTTTGGAGCAAGGAATAGCCAAAGGGGTAGACTCCCTGCCAAAAGAGGAGTTTTACAGGGTTCAATGGCTCTTCCTCTCGAGATCACTATCGAAGGGCTCTGGAGTCAAAAGAAACCATGATAGCCATGATAATAGAGGGGTGAAAACGATGGAGGATACACCGATGCATTCTTCCAAGAACCCGGGTAGGAAAAGAGGAAGAAAAAGACAGAATGACCTATTGACCAAATGTGGGAAACTCATGATTAACTCAGGTAAGATGAGAGATCTTACCAGTTACTAGTTTACGAACCTTTCTTAATGAATCTTACAACCTGAAACATTAGGGGTCTAGGAAGTAAAAGGAAACAAATAAATCTTAGCAGTAGAATAAAAGAAGAAAAACTAGATATGGTTTTTATTTCGGAAACAAAGTGTTCAATGGACAAGATCAGAGAGACACACAGCAAGTGGTTAATCAAGTATGAGTAGCTAGAGGTTAAAGTGGAAAACTCAATGGGGAGGATTCTTACGGTTTAGGACCCCTATAAACTAGCAATCCTGGATGCTGAAGCATCCAGGAACTATCTGCCATTGGTGATTCAACCTTTGAGTGATAAGGAGATATACATGATCACAAACGTCTATGGTCCTCAAAAAAAAGAAGACAAACTCAGGATTCTCACCTCCCTTGAGTAGCTAAGAGAGAGATATCCTGATGTGCCCTGGATTTTGGTAGGGGATTTCAATATGATAAGATATCTTACAGAGAAAAAAGGCGGTACCAGAAAACTAGGCAGAGACTCCATTGCTTTCCAAAACTTCATAAATAACATGGGGCTAGTGGACATTGAAACAATAAGTGGCACTTTTACCTGGAACAATAAGAGGGGAGGGGCTGCTCAAGTCACCTCTAAACTAGATATATTCATAATCTCAAAGGACCTCCTTCTCACAAGCCTTGACATGTCAGCTTTAACCCATCCCTTTGGAGGCTCGGACCACTAGCCTATCTAGCTTGAAGCTACTTTTATGGGCACACCGAGGAACAAACATTTTAGGTTTGAAAATGTGTGGCTCTATCACCCTGACTTCACCAGCAATATTGACAAATGGTGGATGGAAGATATGCCCGTTCAAGGTACAAAAATGTTCATGCTATAACAGAGACTTAAACACATCAAATCCAGGCTTAATGATTGGAACAAAAAGGAGTTTGGTAATATTTTTAAAGCAAAAAGAGAAGTTGAGCAGAACCTCCACGGGATTAATCAGATCATCATCATAGATGGTTTTATCGAGGAATAGAAAAATCAAGCTGACTCTCTTCAGAACGAATGGGAAGATCGGTGCATGCAAGAGGATATTTTGTGGAGACAGAAATCGAGGGTGCAGTGGATTAGAGAGGGAGAAAGAAGCATGAAGTTTTTTCATAAATCAACCCTGGATCATAGGTCACATAACAAAATTAAAAAACTCAAATATTTTCAAGGGAAAGGGCTCATCTCTCACAAAGAAATGGAATATTTCCTAGTTCAACACTTCCTTAGCATAGTAGAGGAGCCTCTCGTCGTCATATCTCGGTTCATTAACAATTTCACAAAGCACATTCCGAAGCTTGTAACCAGGGAAGACAACCATAATCTTAACAGGCCAGTGTCTGAAGAGGAGGTCAGTGAAGTTATCAATGAGATGCAAAATGGGAAAGCTCCAGGCCTGGATGGGTTCAATGTGGACTTCTTTAAATATTTATGGAAAACAATCAAACAAGATGTCCCTGAGGTTGTGGAAGACTCAAGAAGATCCAAAATGGTTTTGAAGGCTCTTAATGCCTCTTTCATAGCTTTGATTCCAAAGAAGGAAAAATCTATGACACCAGACTGATTCAGACGCATAGCTTTATCTAATGTGGTGTACAAAATTATTTCCAAAGTGATTGCTAACAGACTCAAGCCCCTACTTCCAGCTCTTGTCTCAAAGGAGAAAACTGGTTATGTGGAAGGAAGACAAATTCTCAATAACATCATTCAAGCTCATGAGGTGGTAAACTCTCTTAAGAGCAATAAGAAAGCTGGTATGATCATACAACTTGACCTAGCAAAAGCTTATGATAAGCTAAGTTGGTCTTACATCAAGGCAGTGCTAAGAGCTTATGGCTTCGACCACAACTAGATAAGATGGGTTATGGCCCTTGTATCCACGGCTAGTTTTTCCATCCTTCTTAACGCCTCTCCCTCCATAACCTTTATGCCTTCTAGGGGTCTCAAAAAAGGGGATCCACTCTCCCCCTTCCTATTTTTTCTCATGATGTAAGGGCTAGGCAGAGTGATCAAAATGGCAAATGCTGAAGGAAGAACCCAGGGTCTGAAACTTACCCTGGATGGTGCAACTTTTACCCATCAACAATTTATGGCTGACACAATGATACAGGGTATTCCCATAGTCAAGGAAGCTAGAGCTTTCAAACAAATCCTGAACGACTTTGCTATGGCCATTGGTACAGAGATAAGCCTTGAAAAAACAAAAGTTTTCTTTTTTAACACTGACTTTGCTATTCAGAGGAACGTCACCAGAATTCTCGGGTTTCAAAGGGATCAGTTACCTTCCAAGTTCCTTGCAATGCCTCTTATAGAAAAACCTCTAAGCAAGGGAGTGCGGGAGTGGGTAACAAATAAAATTCAGGACAAGGTGAGGAAATGGACATGTAGGTCTTTAAATTTGGTAGCGCGTCTCGTGCTTGCGAAGGAGATCTTGTAGGCTATTCCCATTTTCATGTTTTCAGCTCTTCCTGCTCCTAAAGGAGTTATGCAACAAATCAGGAGCGTTCAACCAGATTTTCTTTGGGGCAGAGGGGAAGAGAAAAAGAAGTGGGATTTTGTAGCTTGGGACAAGCTCTGCAAACCTAAGGACCATGGTGGTTTGGGGATTCATGACCTTGAAACCCTCAGCAGAGTTTCAGGAGAAAAACTTTGGTTGAGGTGGCTTAAGGAATCGGAAACCTCTTGGGAAAAGCTTTGGAAATAGAAATATGTAAATGATTAGCAGGAGAGGGATCATATCCAAATGTCAGGGCTCATCAAGGGCTCCCACATTTGGAAACTTGCTTGGCAGAATAGAGCCATTGTCTAGCAGCATAGTTTCTGGGAGATCCGAGCTAAGAACCTGGCACGATTTTGGGAGGATAACTAGAAATAGAAACAAATTTTGTTCAAGGAATAATTAAGTGTTCTCAAGAATGACACTGAAAACAAAGGTTTACTTATGGTAAATGATTTCTGGGATCAGGTAAGGAACAATGGTAAATGGAGAATATGGAAGGATCTAGGTTATAGAGAAGAGAGCCCTTTGAAGGCCCAGGTAGTTTCTCTTGCTCTGGACTTGGAACAGAGGAAGATTTTGGTGTCATCCTTATCTGACCAACTAAGATGGGGAAGAAACACCGAAGGAAACTTTAACCTCAAAGAAGATAAACGACTGGCCCTAGGGTTTGATTATCAAAACCCTAATCAAGTATGGAAGAACCTTTGACAGAACCCACATTGGATGAAAATAAAGTTGCTTATGTGGTTGGTTCAACAAATGAAAATTCTAACTTGGGAGAATCTCTTGAAAAGGGGTTTTGTTGGCCCATCCAAATGCCATCTATGTGGCTAACAAAAGGAGATGATACCTTTTCCCATTCACCTCTACCTTGTGGGATTGGGTAGGCTCAGTCTTCAAGCAAACTGACAGGGACAGACTCAACATCACCAACACTTTGAAGAATTGGAGGAAAAACTTCTCAGGCAATGAAATCATCAATAAAGCTTGGACTCTAGTTCTAGGCTTTATTATCTAGGATGTGTAGAAAGAACACAATGGCAGGATATTCAAGAACAAAACTGGCTCGACCCAGTACATCATTGCACAAATATTATGACAACTCAAAGATACAGTTGGAGCCCTTTTGTGGAAACTTCCTGAGAACCCTCCTTTGCCCCAGGATGCTCCCATATTGTTGCAATTGAGTCTCCATGTGCTATTTCCCCAGGGCATAAACAAGGGTGTGAGCCAAACAACTATTGTAAAGACATACGATAGCCTCCTCCTCATGGTCTTTTGAAAATCAATATAGACAGATCCTCTAAGGGCAACCTTGGGATGGATGGATTTGGTGGGGTTATAAGAGATGAGCAGGGGCGCATAAAGGGCATCTTTTATAGTCATTTGGGGACTTCCACTAATAATATGGCAAAGCTCATGGCCTTATACCAGTGCCTATAAATCATGATCAAGTCAAATTTATACAACGCCATCATTGAAGCAGACTCTGAATTGGTCATCAGTGCGGCCAAGAAGATATGTAATGGAATGGAACCAGGAAAAGTTTCGAAACATTGAAGGTTATTTTAGGTCTTTCATCGTATTTCTTCCCACTTGCAAATGCTGAGAACTGTTAGTTTCGCTCATGTGTGAAGAATGGCCAATATGTTAGTTGATCGTCTGGTGAATGAAGGAGTGCTTCACAAGGAAAGTTAAAGCAAGTACACTTGCGATTCAACACCCTCAAGGAAATTGCATGATGATTATCAAAGACAGGCAGCTAAAGACATGGAGCACTTCCAAACCATGAGAAATGAGTAGAAGGAAAACCAGTGGAAGCAGGAGAGAGTGAAAGTAGGAGTCAATCCTAACGGTTGATCCCACAAAGAATGCTTAAGATAGAGCAAGCTATAGGGGAGGAGAACATGGTAAATAGTCGGCTAGTAGAAAGGTCACTGACCATAGATTTTGGTGGCCTTCATTATCGAATGGCTATCGGGTTGAAAAATGACCAAAGGTTAAGTCTACAAGCTGAACCCAAAGATTTATAGATTAGCGGTTTATAATCTTTATCGGCTCCATAAAGAGGGAAAATGTCGCGCTAGTTTCCGATCTGATATCTCCGATGAACGTGAGATCAACAGGGGCTTGATCGTATGGATATCGGGTTTTAAAAGTGATCAGAGGTTAAGACTTAGACCAGACCCGAATTTTCAGCGAGAGAGGAAGGAACGACAGAAACCAGAAGTGAAGAGAATGATGCACAAGAATCATTTGATCATGGCGGATCAATAGACATATTTGGTGGAAACGTTTAGTAGGAGTAGTAGCAGATGAAATTTCTTGCGTCGGGCTGAAGTGTTGCAGTAATTTCTGACCGTCAATCCTTTTTCCACGCGCTGACATCATATTCCATTACGGGGGTTCAGCCACTGGTAACCCGCACGCTAGTTTGATTAGTTGCAGATCAATGGATCTAAGTACCCCGTCATTGAATGGATATCAAGTTTTAAGATGGGGGGTAGTTAAGCCGAAGAGCGGACCCGATTTTTTATAGATCACAGGTTCTGTTTCTTTTTCGGGTTTGGAAAGTGGTTAATGGGCGTGCAACACTTGAAGCGATGTTGCGTCAACCGTTGGATCAAAAACCAGATCGACGACGGAGATTCAATTGCATTCTATATTTAGGTAAAAGTGTATGGCCAACGATAAACATAGTTTTGCGATATAGCGATGTGCCAAGGTTTGCGAGGATGTGATGAACAGTGGACTGTCTGATCAATAGTTTGATCGAATGGCGGAGGTTTACTCCTGCATTTTGAAATTTCAAGGGTTGGAGGCGTGCAATCACTGCAATGTATGATAAGATGAAATGTGCGATAAGCCGAGATGTGCGATAAGCCAAGATGTGTCGAGGTTTGCGAGGTTGTGATGGATTCTCACATTTTGCAGTTGCAGGTGTTGGTGGTTTACAGTCAATGTGAGGTGCGATAAGCCGGGATTAGAAGGAAGAGTATTCTTTTTCTGTTTTATGTGTGATGTTTGGGGTATTGTTGACCCTCTTACTTGTTTTCATCAACGGGTCTGTCTTTTGCTGGTCTTTACACTTGTAAAGATGTTGTACCATATGTAATCTTATTTTTGAGGTTAATTGAAGGCACTACTCTTACTTTACCAAAAAGAAATAATTAGTTTAGTGCTTACATCAATGTTTCACCCCATACTAATATTTTGGTGGAATAAGAAAGAAGTTGGAATTAGTTGGGCCGATTGTCCCACAAACAAGCGGTCTTCATACATCAATTTGGTGTTTGGCTGAGTCATGACCTTAAAATTGGATTATTATTATTATTATTAGTAGTAGTAGCAACATAAGCCTAATGGTTACGTCAATATTTCACCACATACTATGATCCAGGTGGATATTGGTGGCCACCCTCCTATTCACTTGGACCCCCAACACTGTCTCTTTCAGTTTTTCAATTTCCTTAATTGTAGCACAATTTACTATTTTTGGCAATTTTTCACGTCTTGAACTTGCAGAGTCGTTTTGAGGCCCAAAACGACGTTTTTTGGGGAAAATGGAGAGACTAGAAAAGTCCCAAACAAATTTGTTGTTTTGATTTTGGCCTACTCTTCGAAATCTTTGAAACGAGGAATTATGATAGCCAAATAGAGATCGTACGCCAAATTTACAACTCCGGGAAATTGATGTACAAATTTACCCAAAAGTGGCCCACAGTTTTGGTGCTTCATCTCCTAGGGTTAGGTTTCAGGATGTTTAGAGTTTTCAAACGTTTCTCAGTAATAAATAGGCCTTGGATCCTCATTGTAACATAGTTTAGAGGCATGTAGCCACCACATCCCTTCTCATAGATAAGCTCCCATCACCCAAGCTAATTTTTTTCCATTCTGTTTGTAAGCATATTTCAGTATTATGATATTAATGTAATGAAGTGTTATTTTTGCTGCATTTATGTATTTATGGTTATATCTCTAATTTGTTGCGTTCCTGTTTAAGTTCAGATCATACTAATATTTTGGTGTAATGAGAAAGAAAATGAAACTTCTTAGTGTTCTATTATGTAGTGAATTAATATAGTCCATAGACGAGTTTTGGTCTGTGGAGGGATAGCCACCCAATCTCTGAATCTCTTTCAAGTTATGTATATGACAACAACCCCAAATCTAATCACCATTCTTATCCCAAAAGTTATTAATGACATTATCTTCAATCACACTATTTAAGAATTGTATTTTAATTTTTCTTTTCCCACTAATCCTTCCCATTGATCTTTGTCTTATTGCATGCTTGCAAAGTATGTGATTATTCCATTGAAATGACGATATAATGCAAGATGAAAAATATGTTTATGCTCGAATTGGTAAGCATAAGTTATCATAGGAAAATTCACAATCCCGAACACTAATGATTTAAAGAGGATTGGATAATATCTCCAAATATTATTTTTGCTCAATTCCAACTACACCAAAGTAAATATGTTATGAAGATATGAAGAAATTTACCCTTTTAATTAATTTCAAAATAAATTCAATAATCTCAAACTACTTAAATAACAAGTGTTTGATTTATAAAATTATTGTTAAAGGAATCTAACATAATATTAATAAGCAACATATACCAAGAATTATAGTGTCTTCATTTTATCTCAATTTCTATTCCAATATATTAATAAATATTTTTATAATATTAAATATAAAAACATTGAAGACTTATACATATAAAAAAATAAAAATCAAATCAAAGAAAACCAAAAAACAAAACAAAATCAATTGGTTGGTTTATTGTTTATTGGCATACAATTTCATTCACCTATATATATATATATATGTGTGTGTTGTGTGTGTGTGTGTGCAGAATAATTTATTATCCAAATCACATAGATGTTGTCAAAAAAATATATATTTAATATACAATAAATTGGAAATAATGATAATAATTAGTATGTAAAAATCATCAAAATATATTAAAAAAATTTATAAACTTATAATTAAAAATGATTTATTATAAAATTTTTTATATATGATAGACCATAATCATTTGATATTATATATATATATATATACATATTGCAGTACATAACAAGATGGGGATAATATATATATATATAGTATATAATATATATATATTGCAAACACATATAATATTTTTATGTCTATGCCACTCTTTCATTATATACTAATTTTTTGGTTTATTGAAATAAAAAATGGAACTTCATCTTCCTATAGTATTATGTAGGGAATTAATACACTCCATAAAATTGTTTTTGTGTATTGGTAGGAACTACTCATTCTCTAGCTTTCTTCTATGTTTTGAAGACAACAACGACTCCCCCAAATCCATTACCACTCATATCCCCAATGCTATGAATGACATTTTTTCATTCACATGGTTGAAGAAGCCTATTTCAACTTTGATTTTCTCACCAATGTCTCCAATTTATCTTGTCTTATTGCATGATTGTAAAAGATATCCACACAAGCACTTATTCTTTTCAAATGAAGATACATTGAAAGTGTAAAACTGTCTTCCCATTAGAATCTATCCATAGAGGTTATTGGATGAAAAATTCACAACCCCCAATGCTGATGATTTGGAAAGAGTTTGGGGAATCTCTCCTGACAAATTATTTTTGGCCAAATCCAACTGCTCCAAAGTAGATATCGTACCAAGAAAGGCAAGAGTTTTCCCTTCTAATTGGTTCCCAGATAAATTCAATAACCCGAGACTACTCAAAGTTCCTATACTTGCATGTATTTCATAAATAAAATTATTATGAGACAAATCAAATATAGATTCATTAGACAATACATATGAGAGATTATACTCTCTTCCCTTTATGTCCATCTATATTTCATTATATAATGTATAATTCTCCATTTAATAAAATCTCCATTGAGATACATTTATTGAAAATGCTTGAAGCTTCTCAAGATCCAATGGTATCTTTCCACCAAATTCATTATCAGATAAATCCAATATATGCAGTTTTGTGAGATTTACTATCCCCTTAATATTACCATAAGATTTATTATGCCCACATTTAAAACCTGTAACTCTTTGAAATATATAATACATTTTAAAAATTCCCCTCTAAAATTGTTTTTCCTTGCATCCAACATTTCAAGTTTGCTGCAATGGACCAAAGACGAAAGAAGAGACCCAAAAAAATTATTAGAAAAAACAAATAAGATTATCAAAGAAACCTGAAGTTGCATGTTGATATGTCCACTAAGTGAGTTCTCTGACACATCAATCTCTTTTAATACCCTATATTTAATTAAGGTCAACATTGGTCTGTCCAAATTGTTTTGCGACAGATCCATGGTTTGAAAAGTTGTAACATTGTTAAAGAAACTCCCAGGGATACTCCTAGAGAATTGGTTATTGTTCAAAGTGATTAAATATATCTTAATACAATTTCTTAGAAATAGGGAGATTTGACCACCCACCATGTTGGAATCTAAATCTAGAAATCCCAATTCAATTAAGCCAGTATAAATTCATCTTAAACATAGATCTAACATGAGTGGAGAGGGATCCAATTTATTCACTTGAAAACTTTTTTTTTATGAGCCAACTTTTAAAAAATAATTTGTATAGTTATTTAAATTTTTTTATGTTTAGATTTTTATAGATTTTTATTTTGGTCAACTTGAGAAAAATTTCAACTTTGATGATGGACACTCTTACATAGTGTATTGGATTGTAGAATGAGCCTCTCGACTCAATAAGCCTAATCTCTCAACTCAATGACTAAACGATGTTGATAGTCTACTTGTGAAGTTGTTCCAATCAAGTAGGATATCTAATAGTTTAGTACAATTTCCAAGTGTTGGATTGGTGTGACCACCTAGTAGGTTGCTTGGAAAGCAGAGATGTTCAACTCAACTAGACGACAAAACTTTGTTGGTATGGTACGTGTGAAGTAGTTGAAGTTAAGGTATAGGAAGGATATTATAGTACAATTAGCAAGTTTCGAAGGGATGTGACCGCCCAGTGAATTTCCATGCAAGTTTAAGAATTCTAACTCAACCAGACTACCAAACTCTGTTAGTATGGTACCTGTGAAGTAGTTACCTACAAGGGAGAGGATCGATAGCTTGGTACAATTTCCGAGAGTTGGAGGGATGCTACCACCTAATGAGTTTCCTTCCACGTTGAGCTATTCCAATTTTACTAAATGACCAATATTTGTTGATATGGTACCTGTGAAATTGTTACCTCCAAGGGCTATCTTTTGATGGCTTGTGCAATTAAATAGTGATTCTGGAAGAGATCCCATGAGCATATCTATATACCATGAGAACCCATAAATTTTGAGGTCAAGTATTCATAGTGCTTTAAGCTGCCCAATTTTTGGTGGAATTTTTCCTTTCGAAGAATTATGAGAAAGATTTAAAGCATGCAAAAAGGAGAGGTTTCCAATAGATGGTGAAATGGTACCTGTGATATTTAATCTAGTAAGGATGATGGCAACCACCCTTGGAGTGTGGGAGTGTTGTGTGCAGGTAATACCATACCACGAGCATGCCTCCTCGGAGTTATGAGTTATCCAATTGGAGAGCCTTCCATATGGATATTTGATATACTTCTTAAAATACAAGAGAACCTACAGGTCCATCCACAGTTGGAATTGATGACTTCCCTTCAACAGATTATGTCCATTCAACACAGAATATTTAGAATCGGAACTTGATCCATAACCCATGTGATGATACATATGGTCGTCATAAAAACCATATTTCGCATGAGTATGGTTATGAATGATACTTATTGTAGTTACAAAAGATACCATGTAGAAGAAAAAGAACATCAAAATAAGAACAATCTTAATATGATCCATTTTTGTTTCTCAGTGAAAGTAGAACACCCTTCATGTTGAAAAGGAAGAGGATCTTAAACACAAATTCACACACAAAACACATGAGATGTAGCTCTTCTATTGATCATACAAACTTGATCCTTAGAATGAAACCAGTGAAGGGTATTTAAACCTTTTCGACTATCAACTCACCTAAAAAAATTTGACATGCAACCACACACTAAACTCGTCTATCACTTAACTTGACTTGAATCAACTCTCAGTTAACTAACTCTCTAATTTTAGCCAACTCCTCATATAGGAGTAATTACAATTTCTAACACTCCCTCTTAATTATGACCGTATGACTCAACATTACTCAACATGACTCAATTATGCCTGCTAGGTGTACAATAGAAATTGACTCAATTATCACCGAAACATGCCTGATGGTATATATCTTAGCTAGGCTTACAATGACTCAAGACTTTCACAATTTTGCATTTTCTTTTTCTCTTCTTCCAAATTTTAAACCCTCGAAATTGTTTCATTCTCTATTGCGGGTTCTTGTTGTAGGATGCATATTTCATTACTTGCAATTGCTGCAATTTTTCTTTGACTTTTCTTGAGTTTGTGCTAAAACACAATCTGATCTTGTCTACTACACTTTCCTCTTCAAATATTCGTTCAACCATGCACTTTTTGCGCAACATTGCGTCTTCAATTTTTCTTTTGTGCTCTTCTTCTTGTGCTTCATATTCTTAACTTTCTTTCTGCCATATTCATTGATAGCAAAATTTTATATCTTCTTGACTCCATTGCTAAAAAATGGTTTCAATGCATTCATCTTTGTCTTCAAAAACATCCATATCATTCTTTTCACTTTCATCATCAGGTACTACTACATTTTCCCTGTAATCTCCACACTCAAGATCATTATTCACCATTTCATTCAATTATTTTAATCCAACTATTGATTTAAGACTCACTTCAATTTGTTCTATTGGTTTCTGAATCCATTCTTCAATGAGCTTCAAATTTGCATCAAACTTATTAACAACCTTGCTTTCAAATTTTTCTCCCATGCTATTATGAACACCTGCATATTCAAAAAAAATGTTAAAAACATCTTCATTGTGCTCTTCAGTGAAATCTTCCTGCTCTATCTCTTCCTTCTTTTCCTTCTTTTCAAGTTCACTTAAACTATCTTCCACTATTATGTGGTCAATGGATATCCTCATAAAAAAATCTTCAATCACTTTATCATGTTCTTGATCATCAACGACTGCTAGATGACATATTGCTTCATGAGTAGTTCCAACTGTTTCATATCTTGCTGCTACACAAATTTAACCTTACAATGCTTAGTTACTTTCAATTTTGCTTTATCATGTATCCATCCAAGTGGGTAGGGTTTTGGATGTGGTTTGGTTTCCAAGCTTAGCTTCTTTACCAAGGACTCTAATATTAAGTTTTCTTGGGATCCAGTATCAAATAGAGTTTCCACTTTTGTATGGTTTATGATAATTCTAATATGAAATAGCTCAACTATCTTTCATTCATTAGGAAGAGACTCATCTATTGAACTAGTGCCTTCATGTGATTCAGAATTAAGACGAGGTGTAAGAGTACCTTTTGTTCCTGCTGCTGTGATCAATGCTTCATCTCCTGAATCGGATCCAAGGTCTTGCTACACGGTTGCCACTCCCTTCTACTTGCCTTTTCCTCCATACTTCTTTGGTCTCTTTTCTGTGTATTGTTTTCAACAATGATCGACATCATGACCTTCCTTTTTGTAGTGATTGCAATAAGGTATTTCTCCTTCATCTTTCTTGGCTGATGTCATCCTCTTCTCCTTTCCTTTTTCTTTCACTTTGGGTTTTCCATTTGGAGGTTTGAAAGGTGATTTCTTGAAATGATCATCTCTTTCATTTTTTCCCATGTTCTCAAGATGGATTGCCTTCACACTCGCAGAGTCAATAGTAGTTGGTTCAAACAATAATAATGAATGTCTAAGGTAACTATGTAATGATCCAATATACTTAGTTACTACTTCATGTGAGTCAAGTGTAATGTCCATATTAAGTGTATGTTTTCTAAATTCCTCTATAAATCTTTGAACATCCTGACCTCTACCTTGCCTTAAGTATTTCCAATCCATTAAGGCTTTTTGTTTATAACCCAAGGGATAGAATTGTTCCTTTAATGCAGAAATGAAATTAGGCCATGAGTAAAGAAGATTACCCACACTCTTATTGCTTCGCAATTTTCTCTCCCACCAAACGAGAGTGGTGCTACTCAGCTGAAGAGAAGCCAACTGAATCTTTGCCTCGTACTCATCGATCTGTTGAATCCTGCAGTAGATTTCAATCTGCCTAATCCAGTTTTTAAGATTTTCTGCATTACTTTCACCATTAAACATGGGAAGATCAAATTTGACATCTAATTTAAATAAAGGATTCTTAGATGCATCCCTTGAATATCTATGATGATGGTGATGGGAGGAAGAATAACTTCCACTCGTGGAAGGAGAAGGAGGGGGTTCTTCTCCACCATTTCCATGCATTGAACCTTGTTCTTCTGGTTTTCTCTCTTCTGCTTTCTCTAGCCTTGAAATCAACTGACTGACATTCTCTGTGATTGAATAGAAGGTTTTGCGAAAATTGCGCTCCTCTTCATGATGAGCCTCTTCATCTGCCATGTTTCTCCTTCGATGTACATGCCCTACTTCGGGATTGAAAGACTTTAGTTTCCTTTCGCCTCTTCGAAGCCCGATTCTCGTTAGCTTACAAACATGCAATTCACATCTAAAAATACCTTCTCTGATACCACTTGTTCCAAAATCTTTTGCTTATAGATGTGTTAAAGAATTACATGCATAAATTGAAGCTTAACATAGAAAACTTAATGTGCACATGAGAGAAGAGGAGAAACACATAAAGCATGAAAGAAGACAAGACTTGATAACGAAGTTCGTCCATCTTGGATTATGTCTCGGGGCCCTACTCAATCAATGGGGATACCTTCATTAATTAAGTGGCATGAAAAAGAAGAGTAGAAGCATCAGTTACAAAAAGGAGTCTTATTCCTCCATAGTGAAAAATGGCCGAAAAATGCAAATCTCTAATGGAGAAATAGACAATGTCATTGCATTCATGGCATCGAAAAGTGTTGAAACCATATAAAATTTGTCAAATTCTGACAAAGTGAAATTTTGACCCTCCTGCAAAATTCTGCCTCGAACCACGTGCACTGCCTCCTCTGCCTGAGCGCACTGAGTTATAGGTTCATATAACGTTTGTTGGGTGGATTGACCAAGAAAGTGGTTTCGTGTGTTGGTTGTGATTCGATTTAATAGGGAGGAGGTTGGGAGGTCAAACCCCACCTCCTCCTTTTTTATACACCACAAACCAATTTGTTTTTAAATTAAAATAGTGGTTGGGTCGGGCCCACCCAGCATACCCATCTCTACCCGCATTCTTTTTTAAGTGGATGGGTCCACGCCCGAAGGCCGACCCACCACCTTAATGGCTGCATATCGCTCCGTAGTGTAGGTCGTTATGAGGTTTGTGGGGTGGCGAGGTCATGGCCGCCCACTCCACTTTGAAGTTGGTTGATGGGAGATCTGCGGGAGGGTACGGGAGTCGTGGCCCACCACTCCACCATTATTACATTTGTTTTTAGTTGCAGGTGGGAGTTGGGGTGGCGAGGTTACTGGCCTGCGACCCCCTTTTTTTATATTTTTTTGTTATATAAAACAAAAGGGGTTCTTTTTTTGGAAATTCAGTTTTTGGGCCGAAGGAGTCTTTTTAAATAGGCAACGATTTTGCCCAAAATCTGGCCAGAGTTGGCCAGATTCCATCTGCCAGAAACTTCCAAATTGTGTCCTCGTTAAACCTGCCCAATCATCAAAAGTCAACACAACTTTGACTGCTTCTATCTCCTTCATCCTGACTAGGATTGGAGTGTCGTTCACACCGTTGGAATCAGGGCGACGAGCACTTCGATTGGATGTCAAGTTCATCACCTTTCTGCCACTTTAAATTTTCAGCTTTTTCCATGCCACTATGTTTGGAGATCCACCTAGATAAAAAATAAAGAGGTACTTGTCGGAAATGGTGAGGAAATTGGGGAAATAATACACAAAAATTTGTTTATGGTAGCGAGTCGCTCTTGAACATGGAACTCTTTCACCTTCATGAATTTTTTCGGTTAGGGAATCCACTTTTTTATTTATTAATCACACCTCGTTGAAATCATTCATGATGGGTCTTTGAGTCAGTTCCATAACTCCTTAAAAGTGTCACCGATATGAGTCAATAGAAATCCACCCTTAGTTGACATCTGGTACAATACCTCTAGCCTTCTTCATGTATGTCGCCCCTAAGCTAGCTCTGAATCATCGCATTTTGTCTCAAATCTTGATACCTATTTTGTGTCTTTGATGGGGGATACATTAAGGCCCTCCTATTATGGGTCACTTCCTATCAACATTAGCACATTAGCTAGGAAGTTGACTTACAAACTCCTTCAGTTCCTTGGAACTTACATACCTCAATGGAAAGTCTCCTTGCTTTTGGTGACAGGCTCTCATCATCGGCCTTTAACCGAAATATTATGTGTGGTGTTTGACTTCAGCTCATTTATTCACATCACATTGATTACACTTTAGTACCTTCAGAGACATAGTCATTATTGGTGGTTTCTCTAGCACTTGTTAACGGTTTTCATCATTGGCTGGTAATCAGATAGTCTCTACCATGTTCAATTCCATCACGTATATTCACATGATTAGAATCATATTATTGAGTGATGAGGTAGAAGACCTTAGGCCTAGTTTCATCCATCCAGGTTGCAATTTCAGGATTCACACAAGATCTACAAAGTATGATGGCAATGGTCATACAGAAAGTCATCCAAGCAAGGGTCCATAATGTGTAATCAGTGGATGTGGATTTGATCATTGTAAATTTAAATGGCTTATATGTTGATTATGGGTATGCCTACAACATCATGATATCATGATGATAATTTACTATAACAACCAAATGATGGTATCAACCAGTCGATTCTTGATCCAGAATTTTCACATGGTAAAGCACTTCATTCCTCAGCCACAATTTATGACTTTGTACTTTATGGGGCAATCTATTACAGGTCATTTTTTCACATTCAATCAAATGACCCTAAACCCAGATAAACCATCATCCATTTACACTTCATAATCATCCCCTACAAAGCCAAAATCATTCTCTTTCTAAAAGTTACAAGAATCCTAGATTACATTGGAAAAAAAACCCAAATTTTGTGGATCATCGCACTTACCTCTAGGACAAACTGTGATGGAAAACTTTACATACATAAAACCTATGCTGGTCATCATAGTTTTCATTCGCAAAAAGTGCAATGATAGTTGGAAATGAGTAAAAAACAAAAAACAAAAATAATTCGAATTTTCTCTTTAAAAACTTTGAAGGTCATTTTAACTATTTACTGTTGGATCAGATCTCGAACTCCTACTATTCAGGTTTTATCTCTAATCCCCTAGAACTTACCAACCTCTAAATTGGATCTAATCCCTAGAATGGTAACTCCAAAACCTCCTAATTTACCGTATAAATCAAGCACCTACCATCGAGTCCTGGTTGGCTTTCGGAGACTCGAAATTATGCCCTTATGTTACTTATTTTTGTATAGAGGTCCATGATACATCCATGTGATTTAGATGTGATTGAAGGCTTACCATTGTGGCAAAGGAAAGACAATATAACTGGGAGAGATTCACAAAGTCAAGGCTTACAAGAGTTGTTATCTTTTCCTGCCTTTATTAATACAAAAGTGCATTAATTATCCTATACATTATATCTTAATTATGCATATTTATATCATGAATCCTTGACTTCTTATTTAGAGTTGTTTGTATATGCTATTTTGTATGTTTTGGTTCTGTTTATTTTTTTGGATGATTTGCAGGTTCCACTTTTTAAAATTGGAATTGGAGATAGAGCTAGAAAGTAAGGAGAAAGAGGAAGTTTGCATTGGATTCCAAGTAGGTTTTCTTCCCATGTTTCAAAATTCTCTAAGGAAAAGCATTGCAGTTTTGTCTCGGTTGTTTCTAGACTAAGCCACTAGGTCGAGGGATATTACTTATCTATGTAGAAGGAATTTATCCACAAAAAAAACATTTTCCAGATCGAGTAGACTAGTTATAAAAAATGAATACTCTATCCTATTATGTCTAGAAGGTTCTCCCTTGTATCATTTTATCTCTTTTTCGTGCTTGGGGGACTAAATTTATGAAAAAGGAACCTATTGAGAATATGTGTCTTCTCTTTCATGTTCATTAAACCATGAATGAGACTAAAAATAGAAAATGGGAAGGGAACATTTATTTCTATTAGTCATCAAAAATGGCAGTCACATTCATGTCTCCCTTGAACATGACACATGTCTACATCATTATCTCACATTTGGGTTTTAGCTTTTCTAGGAGTCATACCATACATATGAGTTTGTCTAGTTCTCTGGATGGTTACTCTCCCAGTCATATGTAGCATGCTTCAATACCACTTATGTTGTCACATGATATCATGTGGTTCTCATTAGTCATGTTTTAAAGTCACTCATGTGTTGTGTAATTATGTGTTTAAGGGAAGTCTCAGCTTGTGTTGGCCATTTGTGGTTGCATGTTAACCTTTTTGAGTAGGTCATCCCTATGTTAGTTGTACTTCATCATCTCATGACTTCATCCGTTCACATCACCTTTTGGTTTGTTCCATGTCGATTGATGGGGGATACATCAAGAGCCTCCTTTGACGGATATTCTCTTGTTAACTTCAGCTTATTATCCAGGAGCTTGATCTCGGAACTAGTAGTACCTTTGAGCTTGTAGTCCTTAGTGGTATGGTTCCTCACAATCCACAATGGGTTTACATCATTGACTCGTTATTAGTCAAGTTCACTAGTGTTCAACATCAACTCTTCTATTCCCACTTAGTCGACTATACAGGTACCTTGGGGTCCATTTTCCTCATTGTTGGCTTCCCTCACATTTGTTACTAGTATACCTCATTAACTAGTAATTAGGTAGTTTCTACCATGCTTGACATCAACACATCTATTCGTATGTTGTATATTTGTATCGTCAGAGTTATGTCGAAGACCCTAAGTTAGGGATATATCCCTCTTGTATGGCACCCTTCCCAAGTTGTGTTGGAGTTATGTATTATTTATACACTTTGAGGACAATTCTAGGTCACCTCTGGTCCTACTGGTGTATATTGTGACATATAACCACATTGTATTTTTTGGTGGCTATGATCTATATGATGAGTCACATGGATCCAATATGTATTGGTTGTGGTCATATCCTAGTATTTCATGGCATGCATCTGCAGTGTATGTTTGGTGGCCATGTTTAGTATCACTTTATGACTAAGAATGGGTATATTTTCCTCAGGGATGTTATCAATAGAGTTGACACTCCAACACTTGAGTTCATTTCATAAAGGTTTGTAGTCTTGGATCCTTCCTCCCATTTTGAGCTTTGAATTTTGTTGTAATGCATTTCAACCATCAATTTCTATGATGACTTCACGCATTAGGGAGAATCTATCATAACCCCATTTTACACTCTATTATAGAAAGAGATACTCAAGATAAACTTACCTCAATTTCTAGCTAGAATGCATCCACTTTCACCTTTTATTTTACTTATGTGAGATTTATCCCATGTTAAAAGGATGAAATTACATAATTGAGAAATTTCTCATAACTATTTTGCTAAAATATTATAATTATGAGATAATAATTATTTCATAATTGATATAATCAAGAAGAACTCATAATTGTGAAAAGGTTTCTAGATTTTTCCATTCCTAAGGAGATCAACTTGACCCACTTGTGTATGAGTTGGCGAGGGGTCCATTATTGTAGAAGTTCCCTAACTTCTCAAGCCCCTAGGTGCCTGGACACATTCTCCCAAATGATATAATTAGTGTATATAATCTCACAAAGAGGAAAGGGGTTACATCTAGTATACACACTATAGTGCGAGACCTCTCCTTTGTTGGGAGGAGGATACCATGGTACATGTTGGGGGAGAGGATCTAATTTGTTGAGAAGTATGCATTTGATGTACTTTCATTTTGTATTAATATATACACGTTCCTTTTCTATATCCATGTTTTGAACATGTTTTATGATTGCATATGCTGGTTTTAAGTTGATAATCCCTCTACATAAAGACCATGGTTTTCTTGTTTGGTGGTGTTGTGTGTGGATCCTATTTTATTGCAGGTGGAACCATATATTCAAGTTTAAGCAAGATTCCTCTACATTAGACCCAAGAGACTCCACCGATCCAAGAGGATACTAGGTTTTAGCTTTTGATTTCCATCGTATCATGTATAAGTGTTGAATATATTTTTTTGTATAACAAAGGATTGGGGTTTGACTCTTTGATCTTGTTCATGATCAGACAAAAATCAGGGCAGATCAATCTCTAATCTACTAGGTTAAACATAGCTTGCTTGTGGAGGCCAAATTTGCACGTAACACCAACTTAAATTTTAGGGAAAAAAAAACTTCTTTATATGTTTTTGAAATCATTTCCTCATGTTTCTCAGCAAACTATCATTTCAAGAGTCTGTTCCCATCCTCTAGATTATCACAATTCTTTTCGTTTTTCTTCTAATTGTTGTGATAAATTGTCTTTTCTTCTAACAGTTTCTTCAAGATTTTCTCTTTGATAAAGAAACTCTTCTTTATCAGAGTTGTATATGCATGTTTTAGCTCACAGCAATTCCTGTTTTAGTTGCATGTTCTTATTTTTTTACGTTCTTTAACTCATTAAGATAATTAATGAGCTCCCCTTCGAGATCGACTACTCCCTCTTCTTCCTCCTCAAGGTACGAGTCATTCTTTGATTTAGATTCAAAATTGAATTCCATGAGTAAGCATTCATTAATCTTATACTCTAAGCAATCCTCATTTTTTTCTTTTGATGTAGAAGTGTCCTCTTTGGAGTAGAACCCCTTTTATTGAAGGATTTCTTATACTGATATTTTTGAGCTTTATCTCTAGGGTTTTGATCCTTATCATTTTCTAGCTTTTCTCTATAAGGACACTTAGAGGCAAATTTACCACTCTTCCACAATGAAATAATTTGAAGGGTAACTTTCCCTTATACTTACCTAAATCATGTTTTAATGTTCTGGAAAATTGAGTCGACTCTTGATCAAATTCACAACTGGAACATTCTTGGTGGTCTTTGTGTTCCTTAGTATTACTGGATAATATAAATGATTCCTCATTTGGCTCAATCTTATATTTTCCTAATATAATCTCATAGGTTGTGAGAGTTCCATGTAGTTGCTCCATTGTAATATACTTCAAGCCTGACATCTCTTTTATAAATGAGATATTAGCATTGAATCTCATAGTGAGAGATCTCAAAGCTTTATGAACGATTACTTCCTCATTGAGATCCTCACTGATTCCTCTAATCATTGTACTATATTATCTTCTTCATTCATTCTCAAGCTCTTAAGCCTCATTATGAAGGTTTGAAGCATGGCTTTCTTAACTTTATCACCTCCACCAATTGTTTTATGATGAAATATAAAATATTTTTTTAACATAAGGTTTTGAAAAATGGTTATTATAAAATTTAATCGTTATGAATTAATGTCATATATTTTTATATTTTACTACATATGCATAGTTTTAATGGGTTTAATGGTTAAAAATATATGTTTCCTTTAAAGAGATCATAGGTTCAAATCCAAAGATATGGGAAAAGGTGAGTCCCTGTCCCATAAACAAGGGGTCTCATACACCAATTTGGTGTTCATCTTGGTAGTGACCTTAAAAATGGATTATTACTATTATGAGTAATAGTCATTAGAGAACTTTTGAGGTCTAAAATGGGCCTCCTAAGAAAAATGTACAACCAAAAAAAACTTTATAAGAATCAATAGGATGCAAGATGTGATGTCAACCATGGGGGATGATTCGCCATTTTTTGGGTAAAAAAGTAAAAAGATTAAAAACTAATAAAACTATTTTTCAACTTGTATTTTAAACTTATCTCCCTAATGTTTTACTCAATTTTCAAGTGGGAGTACTCGTTGGATGCAAAATTTAATTCCTTATCCAACAAGTATCCATGTTGCATACTTTCGATGGACCCTATTACAGGAGAAATGCGAAACACATAAAAAAAAAGTACTTGCAACGAGTACCCATGTTGCATACTTTCGGTGGACCCTACTACATGAAAAATTTGAAATACATGAAAAAACGTGTTTGTAATCATGTTTTTCAAGTATTTCTCCTTTTTCGTGTACATTAGGGAAATTTTGAGGTCTAAAATGGGTATCCTAAGAAAAATGTACAACCAAAATAAACTATATGAGAACCAATAAGATTGAATATGATTATGTCAACGATGTGGAATGATTCACCATTTTTGGAGTAAAAAGGTAATAATATTAAAAAATAATAAAATAATAAAACTATTTTTTCAACTTGTATTTTCAACTTATCTCCCTAAGCTTTTACTCAAATTTCAAGCAAGAGTACTCATTGGATGAAAAATTTAATTCCTCATCCAAGGAGTACCCATGCTACATACTTTCAATGGACCCCAATACATGAAAAATGAGAAATACATGAAAAATCATGTATTTTCATGTATTTCTAATTTTTCGTGTAGCAGGGTCCATTGAAAGCATGCAACATGGGTACTCCTAGGATGAGAAATCAAAATACGATTTGAAAAAGTAGTTTTTTTATTTTTTATTTTTTCTCTCTAAAATTTGATGATGTAATATAATATTATTTGATTATTTCCACTATTATTTTATAATTTCCTTAAGAGGTCCATTTTAGACCTCAAAAGTCCCCTAATGGCAGGTTCCATCGAAAGTGTGCAACATGGGTACTCCTTGGATGAGGAATCAAATTATGCATCCAACGAGTGTTCTCGCTCGAAATTTGAGTAAACCCATAGTGAGATAAGTTGAAAATACAAGTTGAAAAGGTAGTTTTTACTTTTTTCCCTCTAAATTTTGATGATGTAATCTAATCTTATTTTATTCTTTCCACTATTATTTTATAATTTCCTTAGGAGGCCCATTTTAGACCTGAAAATTTCCTAATGTTAGCATTTTCATCAATGTATTATTATTATTATTATTAGTAGTAATAGTTTAGCTCATAAAACATTGTTTCACCACATACTTATAGTACGGTGTAAAGAGAAAGAATGTGTGTCTGGCTTAACGATGATCTTAAAATTGGATTATTATTATTAAAAATAGTTTAGTGCTGAAATTGTGGAAGATGTGGATCATTAACTATTCACATTCAAAGGAAAAAACATGTCCTGATGGTTTAACATGCTTATGAAATAACTTAAGAAAACAATTGATTGAAATCGGGCTCTGCAATCTGAACTAGGGTTTTGCATTAGGATTTTGTCGCCAGTCACCATGGCGGGATGTGGAGGAGGGAGTTCTGCTCCCTCCTACAGTCAAGTAGCTACAGATAGAAGAGAGGGAGCTGGATCGCGTCACTTCAAGAAACCGATAGAGGTGGCAACAAAGGCTATTAATACAGAAAAAACAGAAAATATCAAACCTCATGAACAGGAAGGGAATCATGAGGAAGCTAGTAGGGAGAGGAGGACAAGGGGTAGTAGTCAGAAATTTGCTCCTATGAGTACAACAGGGGTCTATAAACCCAAGTCAAACATTATTCCTCAGGTCATTTTAAGTGACCCAATGCTACAAGTGCACAGTGATCACATGGCAGAATATGTGGTTCTATGCAAATTTATGGGGATTTGGCTGACAGAGAAGGCTTTACAAGCATGGATAAGGAATAAATAGAAACCAAAGGGGGGAATAAACCTTCACCTTGGGTCCAAGGGCTTCTTTACAGTGGTTTTCACAAGCTTAGAGGATAAAGACAGAGTGTTCAAGGGAGGACCCTATCTTTACGTTGCTGCAGGCCTTTACATGCGACCATGGATGATGAAATTTGTCTTAGAACGAGAAACTTTCACATCAGTACTAGTATGGATAAGACTTTACTCCCTTCCTTTAGATTATTG
>APFE030972378.1:1042-22800 GCA_000404065.3 Pinus taeda
CCTTGGAAAAAGTGGAGGGAAACTTCGAAGTCTGGAGATATACAATGATATCTCCATACCAAGGGTCGAGTGAAGAGACGAGGAATAGATGTTCATCTGGAAAACTTTCCTCATAAATTGTGTCCTCTCCACAAGGTAGCTCAGAGATTAATTCTGCAAAAGCCATAGATTTCTTAGACTTAGCTGACAATAATTCAAGATCGAATTCTTGCAAGATGACGATCCATCTATATATTTGCCCCCAATCACTCGCCTACTGAGGACAAATTGAAACGGATTGACTGCCACTAAGACAAAAGTTTTGCGTAATAATATGTAATGACGGAGCCGCTGGACAGCATGAACCGCTGCCAAGGCTAATTTCTCTACCGGGGAATAGCGGAGTTCAGGGCCCATTAAGCCTCGGCTCAAATAATAAATCACGTGCTCGGTGAGAGCATCGTCCTCCTGAACTAGAACCATACCAATGGTTGATTCTGTTGCCGCGAGATATAAAAGGAAGTCTCTGCCATAATCCGGTGGACTCAAAAGCGGGGTAGAGACTAATGCTTTTTTCAAAGCATCAAACGACCGTTGCGCAAAGTCGTCCCATACAAATGGAACCCCTTTCCGTAATAACTGCATGAACCCTTTAGTGATCTCGGCGTAGTTTTCTATAAACCATCGTAAGAAATTAGCCTTCCCTTGAAGACTCTGAAGTTGACGAATTGAGGACGGGGGAGGAAACCGAACTATTGTCTCTACCTTGAAGGGATCAACCCGAATCCCTTCATCTGATACAATGAACCCTAACAACCGACCGGACGTAACCGCAAAAACACACTTGTTGGGATTCAACCGGATTTTATAAAAATGACATCTTTTGAAGACCATTCGAAGGTGGCTAGGGTGATCTGTTCTCTTTTGAGAACGAGCAGTGAGATCGTCTAAGTATGCTTCGATGATATTTTTAATGTCGTGGAAAGCATAAGACATGGCCCGCTGAAAGGTATCTCCAGCATTTTTAAGACCAAAAGGCATCTTTCTATATGCAAAGGTGCCCCAGGGACATATGAATTCCGTCTTGTATTGGTCTTTAGGACGGATAGAGATTTGATTATAACCTGAGAATCCATCCATGAAGGATAAAATGTCATTACCCGCACACTCGTCGATAATCTGATCAATAAATGGTGTGGGGTAATTGTCCTTAGGACAAGCCTTGTTTAGGTCCCTGAAATCAATGCATACTCGGATTGTTCCTTGATTTTTATCTACAGGGACTGGGTTAGAAACCCAATCAGTAAGAGGAACAGGGTATATGAAACCTGCCTTTAGCAGCTTCTCCACTTCCGCTTTTATAGCTGTTGCTTTCCTAGGATTGACCGGCCGAAGCCTCTGATGGACAGGCTTAGCGTTTTCGTACGTCTTGATCTCATGCTAAACTATAGATGGTTCAATGCCAGGCATTATCTCATAAGACCAAGCAAATACATCCCGAAATTCTTTAAACAGGTCAGTGTAAATTTGAATTTCTTCAGGGGAACACTCAATTCCGATGAAGAGATTCTCGATTGTGTTAGGGTTCCTAGAGATGTGAATAGGTATTGTTTTTGAAATTACCAACATATTACCTTCGGAACGAACGTGTGCTGGAGCCAAAGGGTTTGACACCGTATAAACATCACTAGAACAGAGCTCAGAGAATCTAGACTCTACCTCTTGCAATGGAGGAAGAAAGTATGAACGATGGTGTAAATCTTCTCAAGGTCGATCTATACCCATTATTGCTTCGAGAATTTCTTCTTCCGATGGTAAAACTGAATCCAAACAGTCCAAAGCGGAGGTAGAATCAAGGCTCCAAGCAGGGGCCACATCGCCATCTAACTCCTCTTCAGAAAAAGGAGTAGAATGGTCATCTACAGAGTTCACGATAGACTGATACCTAAGTTCAGCTGTAGATATAGGAAATTCCATTCCATTCTCTTGTCCTTCAACTAATGTGGTCATAGGTGAAGGCAAGGTCCAGGGGTCTGAAAAATAATGAGTTTGAAAGAACCTATCTCGAGAAAAATCCCTAGATGATGAAATAGCATTGATTTTAGCAATAGGAGAGGGAAACTCAAAGGTACCCTTCAACGAGGAATACATCCCTACTCCTAGATTCTCAGTAGGCGGACGAGGGTTATCCACTAAAGGAATAGTAGAGTCGGAAGTTGCTTGAGGATCAACTGGACAATAATCTAATTGATCCACCTTTACGATTTTCCCCTCATGAGGAAAGCAAATGACACGAAATAGAGTCGAAACAACGGCATCCATTTCATATACCCAGTTCCTTCCTAGGAGGAGATGATAATCTAGGTTAGCATCTACAACTTCTACTTCAATATTAACGACCTTCCCCCCAACACATATAGGAAAGGTCAGGATAATCCCATGCAGCTTATGAGAATGGCCATCGAATGCAGTCAAGACAGTAGGTGAAGGAATGGCTGAAGGTGATCCAATAGCCTTCCAACATGACATTGACATGACACACGTGGAAGCCCCTTCATCAATAACAGTTCGAAAAATGTTAATTTTCCAGTATGTAGACTTTATTTGAAAAGCCATGTGATGAGGGAGTTGCTTTTTGACATTTAACATGTCGAAAGTGAGCACTAAAGAATTAGTTGGATGACTGCCCCAATCGCGGAAGTTTAAAGCACTTCTTTGAGCACCGGACATCAACTGGAGAACCTCTAAAGTGGGACATGGCGCACGGACTCTTGAGCGATTCCTCCACATGCAGTAATTCTGGGTGGCCTAGCATTAGGATTAATCGTCGCGCGTTTAGCGGAACCTTTCGGTATCCGTGGTATAGTCTCGACAGGGGGTCGCTCGATATGAAGGTCAGTACTTCCGGGGACAGCCTTATCTTTGGAAGTTTCAGCTTCACCATAATCACGTGACCGAGTAGCCACATGGACGTTAGAACCCATCATGAAAACATTCGAATATTTTCCCCCTTCCTGGTTGCCCCCTCCGGAGGTCCCAGGGTTTGAACTCGCGCCAGCAAGAAGTTGTTGCCCTTGGGGAAAAGGGTTGGTTAATACAGCTTGGGAGATAGAAGTGCCTTGCTTCCCTAACAAACACTGAGCGTCTTCAATCTTGGGGCAAAGATGAGTTAAGTGGTCTCCACCGCACAACTTGCATGGAAACTTAACTTTCTTTTTCGACTCATTTCTATCTCCACCAGCATTATTTCCGGATTTGTTTGCATCAGGCTTCCCATCCTAGTTCTTTTTCTTACCTCATCCTTTCTTTTTCCCATTGGAATTTTGACTTCCTTTGGGATTATCAGATTGGACGGCATTAATCGAAGAAGTTTGGGAAGTGGAAGGGTTAGACGATGTGACTTGGTTGATAGAAGCAGTTTGTAAGGACAACTGCTGCAATTGATTCAACAAGTTCACCGTATTTGTGTCTACTGACCCAACAATACCATTCGTGTGGGGACCTGGCTTCGGCTTAGCTACGTCAACCTTAGACCCAGGAGCATCTGGCAAGTACTTTTGTAGGATCCAAGACTGAGAGTAGATCAGTTCTAATTGTTGGGCCCTAAAAATGGCTTGCTCCTCGGAATAGACCCCCGACATGGAGACATCCTTGGAGATCTCAGGTATTAAAGACTTCAAGAACCACTCGAGATGGTACTCCGGAGGGATTTCGGCTTTAATGAGTCTCTTTCTCCGTCTCCATTCTTGAATGTGATCGGAAATGTGAGTCGCCAATTCTGTTTAGGGATTTTATCCCCTAGGGCTTTTGGGTGGAACCCTAGCAGACTGAAAGTTGTCTAAACAAAGAAACATGCATACACACAGCCATTATGCTAGTAAAAGCTAATTCTAAAGTAAGAAGGACGTACCTCAGGTCCTACGTTTGGGTAGTTCCTCAAGGGTCCAAACCCTTCTTCACGTCCCTTTCGCTCCTTTGCCTTGCAAAACCAACAATTCCAAAGAATGCAGCAGTATATGGACAAAGATTTATACAAAAATCATCTTTATGTTATATAAGAAAGGAGTTAGTTATAAACTTTTAGACATCCATTCATACATGAAATTCAAACATGAACATCATTAACATAAAGAAGAAGTATATCGGGAACAAGACGTGTTTCTTTATTAGACAAATAGAAAGCACAACAAAGAGTAATATCACCTGAGCAACCTCTACAGGCTCAAAGCTCAGCCTCCTTTTGGATCCGTCCTGCCTCAAGCCTCTAGTAGATCTCCTTCCAATACTCACTCCAAGATGTCATAACTAAGGGATGAACATCAAATCACAAGGAAACAAGGGTTTCCTGTACAAATGGGGGAAGTGCAGAAGGCACAAGAGTCTTCAGACCTGATCAGGGGGAAATCTCAGTATAATAACCTTTCTCTATTTTCTCTCCTCCCTTAGGCCTTCCCTTTGGTGTCTTTTTATACCAATTCCAAAGTAGTTTTTAGTTAGGAATTGGTTGGGAACAGTTGAGGCCACGGGCACTAATAGGTGATCAGCAAGTAAAACCCACGATCTCTGCCCGAAAATAAGAAGTTTTATATTTTTTTAAGTGTTTTAATACATATACGTGGGTTGGGTATATATGAAACCACGTATACACGCGTTTAACTAAGAGAAATGTCGCGTACAGGGAATAAAACACTGTTTTTTAGATTTTGGACCAGGTCTGGAAGGAGGGGTTTCCCTAGGCCATGAGTGTAGCATCACAAACCATAATAGTGAGATTTGGAGCTATAACAATGATCAATACTAATTGTCCCCTTTCCAACTATCACTACTAATGCATTGTCTCCAAAGGTAGCATTGCATCATTTTTCTTATTTTAGAGTAAAAAATTCACTTTGGTCCCTTATCATGTGTTTTGAACATCCATTTTAATAAACCATTTTCTTCCTTTGCTTTGAACAAATAAAGCCAATCCATATTCCTCTTGTTTTTCTTGCTTTCTTTTCCATACCTATGTGCATTGTTCTCTATGCTTCATAATATTTTCTTCCTTGATTTTCTTAGGAAACATTATTGCTTTGCTCATACAATTAGATGCTTTGTGCCAATAGTTATTAGATTTGTAACATTCAATATGATCCAATAGGGAATAAAATAAGTTGTATCTTCTAACACCACCTTCATTAATAATTATAGTTTTATTGCTCACAAAAACAATTTTTATTATAAGACCATCTGTTTCTATTTTTCACATAGTCATTTCTTACATAAGCTCTACAATTTATTTCTTTATGATGAAAATTATTACAAGAAAATAAATAGCCAAAGAAGAAATTTTAATAGCAAGATGTAGATGCCCTTCTTGGTGGAGTAGCTCTTATAAATTTATTATTGTTGATCTTGTCAGAAAAATCAAGTCTTTGCTTGCCTTCATCTCATTTCCTGGTGCTACTTTCATTGTTGAAAGAACTCTTGCGAACATTAACATAGATTTCTAGATTTTTTATAGTGGATTTTTGCTTGATTCTCCCTTGGAGATATTGTGATTTTCCTTGTATCCAAGACCTTTTTTTATGAAAGGTGACCTTTAATTTAGGGTGTACTTGACTCAATGAAAGAATCAAAGTTGCTAAGTCGACAATGGTGGTTTCAAGAACATGGCCTTGGTGGCCCATCGTATTAGTGCCCATGGATTAAATGTGATGAGGACTTTAAAAGGATTAGGGATTATTCACTGTAATGTGCCTGAGTTGAGTGGAGGACTAATTTTTCTAGTCCAAGGTGTTGTCTAGCTTAGTTGCATTTGAGCCATATGTTAATAATATATACATTAGCTAGTCTTTCCTGGTTTGGTTTTCTAGGATAAACTCCGTGTATTCTATGTGTTGTTGTTGATATGATTATTATCTTTCACATTTTCTTTATTTCTAACAATGGTATTAGAGCCACGGGATCATGGCCTATATGAGAAGGTAATAGTTGCATACATGAAGATTCATTGAGATGAAATAAAGGTGGAATAGGGTGAGATGCAACCAAAAAGGTGAGATTTGGTGAAGGGAGCACCTTGTCTAGGAAAGTGTGCAAAAGAAATATAATGGTGACATGGGTGTTGTATAGGAAAAACTAAAACAATTACTTTGAAGATGGAATTTGTAAATAGGCATACTACTGCAAGACTTGGCTGGGAAAAGTCTTAGAATAGTTGTTTGGACACTATTTTTCATTATCATTATCATTTATTGGTATCTAATTCATTCCTTTTAACTGATCTTTTATGATTTCGTTTATCATAATTCTTCATATAACTCCATCTCATACTTATTTATGCTCTTATGGTTAAGTAATGTTTGTTCTCCTTTAGTTTTAATATATTAAAAATTATTATGCATGATTTTTCAAATGGTGATTTATGAAGAGAATTATTGTAATAATATTCATAGCTTCAACCTCCAATTTATCATCCAGATTGAAAATCCAAGGTCCAACTCATGGTCAAACATTCCAACTGAGAAATTTAATGGATAAAAAGTGATAGTTTTTCATTGGATTTTGTGGGAAAATGAGGATAAATCTCAAAATTATAGGACATGTTTTTTGTGAAGAATGGCCCAATTTAGTTTCCATGCAAGCGATTTTCCAAAAGTCACTCTAGTTTGAAATATACCAATGCTTCTCTAAATTTGATTTCGGTAGCTTTATTGTTGCATCCAGTTGTCAATTTGTCCCAAAGTGCGCAATGAATTTGACTTCCTTGTAGATAATTATTGTTGAAAAGATCTTTGGGATGTGTTCTTGTTTAATTTATCTACTATAGAAAATCAAATGAGATCTTTGAGATCTTATTTTGTTTATTTGTAATGAAAATCACTTTGTAATTTTCTCATAGATTAGGTAGTTTAATTCAGAAGAATTAATTGTGATTTTCCCTTGCTTTTTGTGTGTTTAAATGAAGCCATAGAGCAAAGATGGGGGATGAACAATTTTTAAACTTGAGATAGAGCTGTGAACTGAATTCTTATTGTATTTAGATTCTAAATATTTTTAATGCAAAAAGTTATGAGTTAATTTCATTTTTCACCTACTCGTATTTTGATTTCAGTTTCTTTTAAGGACAAATTGACTTGGACTTGCTCCTCTGCACAAAATGTTGTCTCAGATATAGAAAGTAGATTAATTTAGTTTTGTGTTGTTCCTTTCTAATTAGTTATTCTTTCTTTATTTGAGTGGTAAATAGTTATTTGAGTGTTGTATGTTGTTTCCATGATTTCCAACTATTTTTTCTTAAATAAAGTTTGTTGTTTCTTAGCTATAGATTTAATTGATGTATGCCTTAATGAATGAATGATAGGTTGTTAGAATTAGAATTAAATATTTCTTTTGTTGTTATTTATTTAAGCTTAGGAGTTAGAATTCTATTTCAGAGTAGCATTTTTAATTAACGTTGACTTAAGTAGCAGTGTTATAACTTTTAGTTAGATTTTTGGCTTCAATTTGATTAGATATAGAGTATAATTTTCACTCTCACCACTTGCTTTCTAATTTTTACAATATTAGCTTTTCTTGTTAATATTTATTATATTTGATTGTTTTCGAAGAATGCATAGACTAGATTTACTTTCAACCAATAGGAGTAGTTGCTAAGTATCATAGGGAATCTCATGTATAACCAGTATTAGTTGTTGGTATCTATCTGCATAAATTTTGCAGATTGCCTTGGAACAAAAATACATTCCTCACATTGATAATTAATGTCTAGGTGATTAGTTTTTTTTTTATTAAGCAATTAATTCCCCCAACAATAGCCCTATGTGAGAGGAGAGGAGGGCACATAGATTTCCCTAGTCAAGTTTAAAGGGGGAAATATTATTTTAAACTTGACATGGTGAAAGAGTCAAATTTGTTTGTAACATACCAAAATACCTACTAGTGAAATCCAATCTACCGTTGGGGCATATCATTGTGCCTATTACCATTATAACCCAAGTTTCTAGGAATTTATCTTCCAAATTGCTTCTTGTATGGATGATTATGCATTTATGCATGCATCCTAATATGCAATGACTCAGATACAACCATAAATTGTGTAAACAACAACCCTGAATTAAAATTCACATGTAGTTCACATAAAGAATTGAATTATTGCAACATAAAATAAATAGTCATACAAAGTAAATACTTATCTTTTTGTCATCACCAACTAGTTGCATATATCAAAATTTCCTTCCAACCATAGACCAAATTTATCATTTCCTCTTAAGAATGGGTCACCCTCGAGCTATGGATTTGACTCCATCTAGATTACTATTGGTTATCCATGGGGGATGATTCACCATTTTTGGAGTAGAAAAGTAAAATGATTAAAAAATATAAAATATAAAAAAAAACTACTTTTTCAACTCGTATTTTCAAGTTATCTCCCTACGGTTTTACTCAAATTTTGAGTGGTAACACTTGTTGGATGTGGAATTTAATTCATCATCTAAGGAGTACCCATCTTGCATACTTTCGAAAAACCCTGCTACACTAAAAATGAGAAATATATGAAAAATGTGATTGTGATTACGTTTTTCCATGTATTTCTCATTTTTTGTGTAGCATAGTCTATTGAAATTATGCAACATTGGTACTTATTGGATGAGGAATTAATTTTTGCATGCAATGAGTGATCCCACTCGAAATTTGAGTAAAAATGTAGGGAGATAAGTTAAAAATACGAGTTGAAAAAATAGGTTTTTCTTTTTTCCCTCTAAAATTTGATGATGTAATCTAATATTATTTTATTATTTCCACTATTATTTTATAACATTCCTTATGAGACCCATTTTAGACCTCAAAATTTCTCTAATGTCTATCTTGGGTAGCCTTCAATTTTTTTGTGTTTTTATTACTTTCTCTTCCATTTCCCTAAGTAGGTATGGACTAACAATGGCCCTATCAACTAGATTTTCCTGACTCACATCTGTGTTGCATTTTATGGGATACAAGGCTTCAAATGGGCTCATCTTCAAAGATTCTTGGTACCCATTATTAGAAAAAAACTCCACCAAGTTCAAAAATTCCTCCAATTTTGATGGTTTTTCCATCACATACATTCTCAACATATCTTCAATAACCTAATTCAATCCTTTTGTTTGACCATATCATCATATGTTGTGCTAAAATTAAACTAGCTCCAAATAAATTTAATAAACCTTTCCAAAAGTTGGATGTAAACTTGGGATACTTAGCAGAAATAATTTCCTTGGGCACACCATGTCGCATGGCAATTTCCTTCATGTAAATATCAATAACATGTGTTGCCTTATGTGTTGACTGATTGGAATAGAGTGGGAAGCCTTAGTGATTTTTCCACTCCTACAATGATGGAATCATCTTGCCTCATAGTTCTATGAAAATTTATAATAAAATTTGACAAAAAAAAATTCCCCTTTCCACTTAGGAATGTGTATTGGCTATAATAATCTAGATGAATGTTTATGTTCAGATTTAAATTTTTGCGATTCCAAACACTCGACTATGCCTTAGTGCATTTTTCCACCACTACCATCATGGAATCATGTTACCTCATAGATCTAGTAAAATTTGTAATAAAATCAATAGAAACAATTTCCCATGTCCACTCAAGAATGCGTAGTGGCTTTAGTAATCTAGTGGCATTTAAACATTTGTCTATATAATCAACCGCCTATATTTTCATACCTAGCCAAAAGTATTGTTTCTTGTCTAACAATTTCCCATGTCTACTCAAGAATGCGTAGTGGCTATAGTAATCTAGTGGCATTTAAACATTTGTCTATATAATCAACCGCCTATATTTTCATACCTAGCCAAAAGTATTTTTTCTTGTCTATTAATATTTCCTTTTCCTACCCTAGATGTTTGTTGAACCCCGAAAATGAATTAATTTTTCCACCTTTTTTCCATTTAGATTTCCTATAGTATTCCTAAAAGAATACCATATATAACATATCATACTCCACTATCATCATTTTGATGTAAAATCATGCCTAGAGCTACAAGGTTAAATAACAAAGAAATCCAAGGAAAAAGAGTCCATATTTTCATATTTGCATGCATTCTTTAATGAAACATTTTAAATGTTGTAGCTATAGAAACAGAGCAATTATGTAACCAACATCTAATTATATAGCCAAGTCACATATATATATAGGTGTGGGCATGATACAACAAAAGCAAAAGTTGGAGGACATGGAAAAAGATAATCTTAATTTCCTCCATCTATCTAATTCAATCCAACATCATCGCAGAGGGAAATTCAAAGGATAGTCAATGCGACGATAGAGAATGGCAGCATATGTGGATTGGCAAAAAGTTGCTAACACGGGTTATGGTCCACCTTAAAGAGTATTAATCCATTTTAGACAAGGCTAATTTGCATGAGAAATTCATTCATTTTAACATGAATTTATCCACACGCAATTGTAACATGGATGCAATCTCTCGATTTATGCTCTCACAAAATCTAAGGACCTTTATCATAGTTAAACAATTCTAGAATAAAGCATCAAGAAGCTCTAACTAACAATCTCAAACCATATAAATGCTCATCAATCTAATGGTAGCAAGAAAGTCTAGTTATTGGAAAATACTCTTATATTTGAATATAAAAATGATTTGTTGGCAAATTAAGTTTCCTATGTGACTACGGTTTGCGAATGACTTCATAATATATTTATTTAACAAGTTTTAAATCTCATACAACATCCTAGAAGTGCACAACCAAACCAAGAGACCCCCTACAAGAGGGAATCATTACTCCTTTCCTTTCTTTTCAATTTATGTTATAGTTTTATGCTTAGTTCATAATTTCTAATACTTGTCAACATTTATCTTTAATTTATGATTTGATTTCCTTTACTCATTGTCTATTGTGGTGTGTGAGCACAGTGTAGGCCACTCATATGAACCATCTAATTGAATAAATACTTGTTCATATTCAATTACAAAACCTTGAATTTTGTGATTGTTTCATAAATAAAAATTACATGCTTTTGAGGGTTTAAAAATGTTTAGAACCATGATTGTGTTGAATTCAGTTTAATTTCAAATGTTACATAGTTAAAATTTGTTTTTAATATTCAATAATAAGTAATTTTCAAGTTATTTTCAATGAATTAAGTTAGATTCTAGACCCTACATATATGCACATTACACTTCACAATTTTACTGACGTGAATTGATAGATTAAATGTAACAAAGTTATAGTTCAAAAGAACTAACCAACAATATCCAACATAAGGTACCCTATGCATTTCATTTGACACAAAAAATTTTAGCCACTAAAAATTTGGCATATAAATCCTACTTTTTTACAAAAGAATCTCAACTCTTCCAATTTTGTAAATCCTGTAATTTGAATATAATTTTCCTTTCTATAACTTGTTTCTTTTTATTTCCTTGTATTGTTGATATGAATTTTTAACCTCTAAAAATTTTGGTTTTTAAATCAAATTTACATATGCATATGGATGTAACATGCATTGTATGCACCCTTCTGCAGAGTGCATCAACCAATTTATTTTCCTTGCCTTTTATGTGCTTAATTCAATGTCATAATCAACCAAAAATTCCATCCATATAATTTGTATAACATAAAACACTCCAAATAAATGCTTTAAACCATTGTGGTCAATTGTGGCACCCATCAGTAGGAAGCACCCACTCCATTTTCTCTTTCTTACCCACCAACAGGAAGCACCCACTAGCAAGAAGCACCCAATCCCTTCATTGTTGTACTGGAGCCCATTAGTAGAAATCACCCACTCCCTTCACAATTTCCTTAGCACTGACTAGCAAGAAACACCTACTCCCTTACATTAGTTTGTTAGCACCAAGTGATCTGAAAATGGAAGGAAAAATCGATTGTCCTCTGACATTTTGCAAGTATGAAAAAATCAGTCTTTGAAGGTAAAAATTAGTTTCACAGCCTCTTCAAAGATGATGATTAAGTTTTCACATGAACTTAAACTGAAATAAATTCATATGCAACTCAATATGATAAACATGAAGAGAAGAAACCATCAAGCGATAACGGAGTTCACCCCTCTTGGGTTATGTCTCTGGGCCCTGCCCCAATGGCTAGGCATGTTATATTGATTTGAATAGGAAATGAGAACATTACAAATTGTTGACTCTAGAGTGGCTTTTTCTCCTACAAAGAATTATCACCCAAAAATATGACTCCCTACAACAAGTCATGATTGTCAACAAAAAAGTGACTCTTCACAATAAGACCTTGTACTCCATCTAAAACATAAACATACAACTACTTCACAATGAAATTTTGAAAAGGTCTTATCTCATAAGAACATTGAGAAAAGATTGAAAATAGTTTCTCTATTGAAGTATCAACTACTGCAAGTGAAATTGGAAGGTTGGAAAACCTCTGACTAGGCTCTTTCCATGCTCAAATATGCCTCCATCTTGCTTCAAAACACCATCTTCCTCTAGCACTAAAGGACTTGACTCTGCAAAATTTTTATCATATAGCAATCAGATCATAAAACTGAGGCTGCCATTGAGTCCAAGACACTCAAAAATCCCTATCTAGACTCTTCTTGAGCTCAAAAAGGTTAAAAATTGAGTAAGATATGCCTCTTGGAACCAAACTCTATTATCTGTCCTGCAAATTGGAAAAAACTGCTAACTATGCAATGAATTCACCCTTTACACAGTCTGTCGAGTGAAAATTTTTCCTGCCATTGATGGCATTCCCACCTCAAAAGGGGGGAATTTTCACCTCATTAAAATGTGCCATAACCCATTAAGCTCCAAAATAGGGTAACGTTGAGCGCCATGTGGTCGGGGGTTGTGGCTAAATGCTTGCCCCCACCATTTCAGCCTTGTGCTTCGTCAACATTGTCATATAGTGGCATGATATGGTTGGGGTCAGGGCCATCTTCCTACCCCCACCGGCTAATCCCTATCGCCTGTGGTCATGGTCATAACCACCACCGAGAACCGAGGGCTAGGGCCTGTCCTCCTAACCCCTCCACCTATGCCTTTGCGCTGGTCACATGGGTGATGTAATAAGACCAGAGTTGGGGCCATGTCCCTGCCCTCTTCGCAAAATCTCTCTATTGTATTCCATAGTTCATATGGTGGTAACAAAAACCGGGGGTTGGGGCCAAGTGTCACACCCCTTCCCCCAATGTTGAAACTATATCACTTTAAATAAAAATGGTCACCCAAAGATGTAAAGAACTAATGTTGTGGCTTGGAGGTAGCTCGTTTCATTGTGTTGTTGTAGTTCTAGAGGTTGAACCGTGCTGAGTCCTTTCGGCCCTTATGCAAAAAATTTAGCCAATAAAGGAGGACTAAGTGGCGCCCTCTCATTGGGCCATGTGGTGCCTTATGATTGGTCCACCCAATCAACAATGACTAAGAAAATTGCACCACCTACACCTGTACAAACCTGCCACATGTTGAGATGGGATTAGTCCACTGTCATTCGTACCCTACACAGTTAGATGGTGATGCTAGTTGTATGGACTTCCCAATCAACATCCCAGTCAACCTTGATGTTGACTTTTTTGTTTTTGGTCAAAAACTTTAGAACGCCATAACTTCTTCATACAATGTCGGATTGAGGTGATTCAAATAGTTTTGAAATCAGGACCATGAACACAATGATTTGACACCAATTTTGGGAGATTCTAGGCACTTTCATTTTTGAGCCTATTTTTTTATCTTCGGATCATACCTCCCCACTAATAACTTTTGGGCCTCCAAAAGTATATCTTCACTCAACAAATAAGTTAGGAAATAAATCACTTACTTTCCTGATCTCAATCTTTTTTCTCTGCTTGAATTGGTATCTTTGCGCCTCATTCAAGGTACTCCACCTTGCCTCTGCGTGAAGTCCTTATCTTCCTGTCAAGAATTGTAGCTTCCTACAATTCTTCTAAACATGTAGGAATAAAAATTGCCATGGATGGATTCTAAACATTCTCTCCAAGACCATCTTACCTTGGTTCAAACAAAATTCACATTGAAGTCTTTCTTTGTTGAACACAAACTTGATCTTCCACATGGAAATAATAAGCAACTCAATGCTTGCCATGCATTGTTTACACTTTGCTTTGTTGTCCTCATGCTGCACTTGTACTCTTTAATGTACTGGATGCATTTATTCAATGACATGCTTAACTTTTTCCACATTACTATGGTCATGTTATGCACAATCTTTACCAAATATTAAATTCACAAACAAGCTTCACATTGAAATACTTGTATAGGTGAGTGCTTGACACAATTGAAGACATGTTGGATGAAATGAAAATTCTCATCCCAAAAGTCCCAAAAAAATGGACTCATCATCAAGCCAAAATAACATAACATGCCCAACAAAATACACTTGTTGTAGATAACTGATTTTTACATGACTTCACTTTACAAATTACCCAAACGAGAATATACAACAAGTAATTACAATTTTACAAAGAAAGCTAACTATACAAAATAGTCTACCCATTCTTTTCCTAACCAGGCTTATGGGTTCTCTTTCTACACCCGCTATGATTTAAAGGATGCTTTAGAAACTACTTCATTTTACACTTTGTCGCCTATCTCTTCCCTTATAGGGGATCACATGACATTTTTGTCCTTCTTGGGATGAAGTTCCAGATGGAGTTTCCAACACTTTTCAATCTGGTGCCCATTCATGGCACAATGGATACAAAAATGTTTATGCTTTCCCATCGATACGTAGGAGAGGTTCATCATATCTCGTCCCAAGGATTTGATCCATTTTTTTGACCATCGCCTTATTTTACTCACAATCAGCCACAGAGTGGTCAGAGGCATCACAAAATGTACAAGGAAACATTTCCCATAAATTATCAAAATCACTAACATTTCTGAAGTCTCCATGATGCTTATACCTGTATTTTGGGATGTGACTTTTGAGAACTAGGCTTTTCATGTCCTTTGGAATATTCATCTCTTCATGAATACAATTTGGAACTATCACTACCATCATGGTGTGACGTACTAGCACTTGATGATTTCTATTCCTCAGCAATTTTGGAGCACCCTCTAATTTCTTCATGGCCATAACCCAATCCTTCATACCATGGCATTTATTTCACTTTGATACAATTAGTGATGCCTTGGCCATTAATTTCAAGGCCTCTTCCATCATAACCCATCTAAGTTAAAATCTTCATATTAATGCCCTTGGTATGCTTTTCAAAAGCTGCAAAAGATATGTTATCAACAATAGTTGAAGGATTAAAACTAGAAACACTAATTACCACCTTTGACCAACCACTCATATTTTTCGTTTCATATGTTGGTGAAGAAGTGGATGATGTCTCTAGCCAACCACTTTTACCAACTGGCACATGGGGAGAATCTTTTAGATGCTAAAAAGGAATTTCAAGAATCATTCTCAACATAAGGACCATATCCTGTGTATGGACCATGCCCACTGATTGGTTTCATCTTGGAGCGATTCTTTGCTAATTCCATGATGGAACACTCACAAGTCTATTCCTCCACTATATGCTATAATTGTGGGCATATTTTCTTTTTGTCCTCCTCTGCAACTTCAAGCAATATCCTTAGATTTACATTCTCCATTCAAAGAGATAGATTAATCTCCTCCAACTCTTGGAATCTTTCACGCTTCATTTTCTTGCCCATAGTTGCAATATGGTCAGAATCCGCTCTGATACAATGTGATATGGAAATGGAAGGAAAACTTGATCGTCCTCTAACACTTTGTAAGTATAACAAAACGAGTCTTTAATTAGTTTCACAACCTATTCAAAGATGATGAGTTAAGTTTTCACATGAACTTCAAATTGAAATAAATTAATATGCAACTCATTATGATAAACACGAAGATAAGAAACCAGCAAGTGATAACAGAGTTCACCCCTCCTAGGCTACGTCTCTGGCCCTTGCCCCAATCGATAGGCCTAGTATATTGATTTCAGCAGAAAATGAGTACAATACAAATTGTTGACTCAAGAGTGGTTTGTTTCTCCTACAAAGAAACATTCTCCTACAAAAAATTCCCACTCAAAAATATGACTCCCTACAACAAGTCATGATTGTTAATAGAAAAATGACTCTCTCACAATAGGTCCTTGTGATCCATCTAAAATCAAGAAACATAAACATACAACTACTTCACAATGAAGTGTTGAAAGGGCTTCTCTCATAAGCACATTAACAAAATACAAAAAATAGCTACTCCACTGAGGTAACAACTATTGTAGATGAAACTGGAAGGTTGGAAAACCTCTTATTAAGCTCTTTCCATGCTCAAATATGCCTCCATATTGCTTCAAAACTCCATCTTCCTCTAGCATTAAAGGACTTGACTCTGCAAAAGTCCATCATAAATTGCTCAAATAAAAAAAACAGAGGCTACCATTGAGTCTAGGACACTCAAAAATCCCTATCTAGGCCCTTCTTGAGCTCAAAAAGGTTAAAAATTGAGCAAGACATACCTCTTGGAACGAAACTCTATTATTTGTCATGCAAATTTGAAAAACTTGCTAACTATGCAATTGAATCACCCTTTACACAGTTCATAGAGCGACAATTTCGCATGGTGCCACTGGGATTCCTACTGCAAAAAGGGAAAAATTTTGCCTCATTAAATTGTGCCATAACCCCTTAACCACCAAAATAGGATCACATTGAGAACCATGTGGCCAGGGATTGGGGCTAAATGCCAACCCCAGCTGGTTCAGCCCTCTACTCCATCGACATGGTCATATGGTGGCATAATATGGCCATGGGCTAGGGGCAACTTCCTGCCCCCATCATGTTGGAAATAATACTGAGAGGGGGGGGGTGAATCAATATTAGCAAATAACTAACTAAGTTTTCATTTCCATAATCAGATTCATATTGCTACTTCAGTTAAGGGAACCTGCATGTACAGGCAACTATGTTTAATGCAACTAGCGTATATCTAGCAAACTTATGATTCAGTTAATTCATCATATGTTGATCTTTAATTAGTGCATTAGAGCTTCATTAACCATGTAAACAGCAACTAGGTGCAGTAAAACATAACAGATCATCACACATAAGAAACACACATGAACACCATGATATAAGATGGAAACCCAATGTGGGACAAAAACCACCTGTTATCATCTTCCTTTAATATACGAAAAACCTATTTACAATCCTGTACTGGTGCAGACTCATACCAGTACACAGGAACCCACCTGAAGAAGGTTACAACCTTCTCTCATTCTCCAGTTTCTACTAGAAGGGAGCTACAACACCCTAGCTATTGTACTAGTCGATATGTTTACTAGTATGTAGGCGTCGGCCTACTGAAGGCTACAACCTTCACTAATTTTCCAACTACTACTGGAAGGGAGCTCCAACCCCCTGGCTCTTGTACTCGCCGATATTTTTACCAGTATGTAGGCACCGACATACAAAAGGCTATGACCTTCTCTCTTCCTCTAGGGACCATGTTTCATAAATTTTCAAACTGGATACACCTACATCATCAATCTCTTAATCACCCAACACTGAGTCACTGAAACCCTGTCAACAAAACACAATCACCAGAACACAGAGCATAACACAAAACTCTGCAACAACAACTAGATCCAATTGCAACTTCAAATATCATACTTCATACTATATATGCTACTCTGATGAGCCGAACCAGCATGTATACACGCTTTTACCAAAGCAAACCTGCATATAGATTTGTAAATATTTACTCATAAATTTGCAGCTATTCCAAACATCAGTCATACCCAGATCATAACATTTATACAATAAAACATGCGTCAATAATTCAGATCTAGTCTATCCATGATCAAACCACATAATGATAATACATTCCAAGCCTTATGATCCCAATCTATCATTCATCATCATCCACATAGGTGCATCCTTGGTTCAGATCAAGCAAAGCATTACAAACCCATAACCAGCATAATGGATCTCCCACTTCATCAGATATTCAATCCTTGCACACTTGCCCTTTGGCCTAATGATCTTCTTCTCCTTATATAGGTTTAAGCCTCTCTCAATACCATGGTCCAAAACCACATAGGACCGATACCTTGGACCTAATACCTGGGGTCAATACCTCGGACCAAATACCATGGACCAATACCAAAATACCAAGGACCAAATACCACTGACCAAAACTTAGTTTTCCAGCATGTACACACCTTTCCTTCTGTGAAAGTGCATGTGTATGTTATACACACCTTTGTAAATGGAGAACCTGTATGTATATGCGACTTGGTCAATGGTGAACCTGCATATACCTTTTCGTATATGCGACTTTGTATACAGTGAACCTCCGTGTATACGCGGCTTGGTCAATGGTGAACCTGCGTATACCTTTCTTTCTTCATTCTTTGTTGTTTACCTGTTATACTGTGATGTTTTATCTGAGAGAGTTTCCATCAAGGACAACACCTGTATCATAATGCCAACAATCTCCCCCTTTAGACTTGATGGCAACAACCACACCAAGTCACTCTCCCCCTTTGACATCAAGGGAAAAGAGCAGACCAAGATATTCTCTCCCTTGATATACATTCTGCTTTCCATACTCCCCCTGAGTACATGCTGAAATCTCTGATTGAGCTCCCCCTTCGTACATGCCAAGATGTACTAATCCGTCCATGATCCCCCTGAGCACATGCAGAGTCTGCAAAAATATTTTTCAAAAGAATAACATGACTCTACAACTCAACTAAATGAGTATGACCTTCCTATCACCAATGACTCATACATACATCAATCTCCCAACCAAGTGGAGATACACCATTTTGACTCATCCACCCAACCAAGTGGGGATATACCAAATGTTTATATGTAACAGCCCAAAATAAATATCTAATTAACTTATTAACATTAAATCTAAATGAGAGTTGCACTTACTTAGCCAAATAACATATAGTTAATTAACTAAATTTAACTATGAAGAGTGCTTACCTGTGCTTACCTAAGGTAGAAGTAGGCTTACCGCAACAAGGTTTTGGGGACGACTCTCCTCCCAACCGTAGGCTCAATTGTGCAGGATTCTGCTACAACTGGCCACCCCCGAGCCCTCAATCAATGACTACTGCCAGTGCTCCTAAGTCTTAGTATACCCTTATAATTCTATTCTTTCAACTTGCGTTGAAAGGTTTGATTGCATTTAATATGTTTCCCCTAATCAAAGAAAAAAGAAAAACAAGGACTCAGATGCAACATTCTCAGGGTCTGTTTTGAACTGAGTTACAGAGGGAACTTGAAACCTCTCATCTGTGCAATTTCTCGTCACAACCCAAAGAACAAAGGATAGGACCGGATGTCAACTCCAACTTTTCTTCAACTTGTATGTTGTTTCGATTTTGTTGATTGTGGGTCGATGTGTTCAGCTAAATTTTCATCATGGTTCCTTAATCTAACTCATGTTTTGGTATGCATCGCGTAGTTTAAATATGTCATAATTTTGCTGGGACAACCATAGAAATTCTGGCATGATTTTGAGTCAATTTGAGATTTTTTTTTGGATAAAAATTTATTTAGATTTATGCATTCCCACAGATATTTACATTTTCACGGATATTTTTTGCCAAAAAATATATATATTATATATATAATATATATATTATTAGATTTATATAGAGAAATTTTATTTAGATTTATATCGTGAAATTGTAGCCTGGCTACACAGCATTTTTGTTCATTGTTTTATTCCATATTATCCATTAACAACGTATATATGTGTAACCAAACCATGGTTCATTGCATGGTTCAGAGATCCTGCAACATCAGGGATCCTGATACAAAAACCATTATGTTTTTAAACATAAAGTTTCGTTTCATATGATACCGAAACCATTTCAATTCAGGGAAAGAATTGCAGGGAGTCCAGGCCAACGAGTTGTTGTTCCGCATCTAAAAAGTACTTGGAAATCATGCAAGATTCACTTGTGCAGAAATGGATTTATCATTTGTTGGTGTTACCTAATTTAGTAAAAAGCTATGGAGTTTTAGAGCTTCCTTATTTACACATTTTCCTCTTCTCCATTTCTCTAAGATTCACTCTAGCAATATGGGGCTGTTAATATATATGTATATTAACCAGCGTGTTTCATTGACCTTATGCAGGAAATTTTATGTCTTATCCGGGAAATTAATATGGCTAATTGTATTGTAATTTAAAGGATGGTGTTGCCTTCGCAGGTGTGCTTGCAGGCAGGCCATATAATTAATAAAATGATTTTATTTTGTGTTGGGAAGGGATAACCTTCCCAGTCATCCGATCCGGTTCTGGGTCAGGTGGCGGTGTCTCTTCTTTATGGTGTGGAATATTTCTTTGGTTGTTTGATTTCTTAAATTTTCTTAGACTAATCATTTAATAGCCATAAGAATCTCAAGATACATTCAATAAATTGTTTAAATGATTTTTTTGTAAAAAACAGTCCATTTAATTCTTCTAACATAAGTTATGATTGCTTAAACAGATACTCAAAATATTTCACTCTACAGCACATAATTTCAATTTATCCTAGCACATAACGTCATATGATATTTTTAGAGGTTGGATATAGGTCTGACCTTGACATTACCGTGATATATTACCTTTGCATTTGGCACTAAGCTTGAATCTAGATCATTAATACTCATTATCTTGCATTCAGTGATCATTTGAAAAGTGAATTAGTGGATTGATTGGATCATCCAGTGACTCACATTACATTCGACTACCTAGTAGAAAGAAGTCGAAATGATTATTGGAAAATAATTGACAACTTGATGAAAACATATTGATGATGTTTCATGGTAGGAAGATAATGATTTACATATGGTTAGGTATTATGACGTTACGTCAAGGTATATTGACACATCCATTTACTAAGTGATGATAGGTATTTAATGTTCAATACTCATGATGGATAGGATTATTGACATGTGGTTCATTTATGAGAAGTCATGATATGTCTTAAATATAATTATGTTGATAGTATAATTGAAGCTGTGATAGTTCCATACAAATCTATGACATGCATGAGCATGTAGTTCCTTATTATTCATAATGTTGTGATTGACAAAGATGAACGTTCTCATGATGACATGCAAGAGTTGGCATGTGGATTATTTCCTATGATACTATGAGGGTATGGTTACTGCATTGGTTGCATGTTGAGGTGTGATGATTCACACGACTCCACAAATGGGCCAAAAGGGCCGGTTTATTTGATGATCTCGTGTGAGCCCATACGCATGAGAGAGAATAAGTAAACCATATGGTATAAGTACCACCATATGGTATTATGGGCTGGGGACAAACTCAATCAACACTACATATGCCAGTGGTTCCTTTGTCTTGTGTATAGCTCTTGATGGATAGCTCTAGAAGAGCTATGGGACCATCTCGAGGAGGCCAAGTGCCTGATGTTCTAGGCTAGGTGCCTAGTATTGGATTGGGATGCCGAAGTCTAGAAGGGATGTAAAGGACTTCGATGCCTGGGGCTGTGCGCCTTAGTAGTTGTGGAGGGAGTGGGCCAGCCTTGCGAGATGCCCGGGGTCATTGACTACCGGACCGGATGCCTGCCTTGGGGAAAATGAGGTCTGAGTCAAGCGCGAGCCTTGGGGCCAGCCTTGGACTAGGATACAGACTGGGTCAGGCTTATGCCTGGTGCCGAAAGTGGGGAAAAGGACAAAGATTCCTTGAGATTTCCCGGGGTGTTGGGGACTTTCGATGCCTGCTGGTTATACTAGTTCAGCAGAGGGTGTTGGCAACATGAAGTAAATAATAAATAATA
>APFE030972384.1:0-11113 GCA_000404065.3 Pinus taeda
ATAGTTTATAGTTATGTTTTTAAGTGGTTTTTTAAAAATCAGTTCTCATTACATCATCTTAACCCACCATTTTTTTGTTGAAATGTCTCCTATATATATATATACTTTTGTCATGTTTTAGGATTAAAATAATATGGAAAAAAAAAATGTCATAAATCATTATTTTTATTAGATTATTTTGAGAGTATTTAATTATTGTAATTAACTATTAATTAGAAAAATGGTTAAAAACAAAAGGGTTAATTAGATATTATTTCAGAAAAATCACAAGTCTAATGTATATTGATTAAATTAATATTCAAGAATTTATGCGTATGAGCTTTTATTGATTGATAATGTCACTAGCCATTTTTGAACTACTAAACCAACATATAAGTAGTTATAAAATGTTAACTCAAGAAATTTTAATGTGATATGGTTGGATATTATGGTTAATAGATGTAATATAGATTCACAATAGGATAGATCCTTTTATTTATTAGTGAAATATATAACATTGGGTTGTTCATGAAATATAAGAGAAATTTAAAAGCTTAAATAGTTGAATGGTAAGATGGTATTTAAGATAAAACATCAACATCAAGTCTATAAGAACCAAGTGATGAGAAACTTTTCAAGTTTATTCATATGGAGTAGATTGCATGTTTTGCTAAATATTGATTACTAAAATTGGAAATTTGAATTTGTTATTGAAGGGTAGTTGGTAACGTGATGAAAACATGACACTAATAGTACTTATGAGATAACATAGATCCTAGAGTGATGTTAAATAATGTTAATTCATAGTTAGCATTCATTGTTCAAATATGTAAATGAAATTAATTCATGATAAGAATTCTTATAGTGTATTATTGTTCTATATTTGATAAAGTATTTGATGATTCTCATATTAATGATATTTCATGATATGATGGTATGTGTGATGAGCCCCAGAAATGGGTAACTATATGGGCTCATTCTGCCTATTATTTCAATTTAATCCACCATTCTCAGTAGTTTTGTGCATGCTTTTGAATATATTTATGTCAATAGAGTGAATTGGGTTAGTCACTTTGCCATGTAGTCTAATGAATGTTTATTGCAGATTTTTTGGACAATTTTGGACAAGGACAAGGAATTTATGAGCAAATAGCAGCCAAACTCGAGGAAAACAGAGAAGAGGACTTGTAGGATGGGTGTCTCTTTCATTAATGATCCCTTTCCTCAAATCCTCCATCAGCAGCTCGGAGTACAAAGGCCCACATTGATGATTCCAAGGGGCAGTCGAGCAAGTCAAGTGGGACTGCTGTTATCTTCAGTTCTAGGAAGCCGAGTTCCTTAATTTTAGGAGGATTGTTGGGAGTCCCCATTTGTCTAAATAAGAAGGCTTCGAGTCTCAGTAGGTTAGCTAGTTCTTAGTATATTTTTGCACTTTTGTGCAACATTGTACTCAGCTCATTTTCGAGCTCTTTTTGATAACAATTTTTATGTGATGTAACTGCTATTTTTGATAATGAAGATGAACCAAGTTTTGAGCCAGCACTGATATTTTTCAGAGGGTTGAAGCTCTTGGGTTATGGCCCAACCCAAGCTGCCCAACACCTTCTTTTTGTACTTATATGTTTTTGTTTCCATTCATGAGTTAATTTCTGTTGCATTACCTCATTTTACTTCATTAGATTGGGTTGCTTTTGATGGTTAGAATAGTTGTTTTTGGTTCAAGTTCCTTAAGTAAGTTGCTGCAGTGACATAAAAAAGATCCAAAAAGACCATTAGTAGGTCTTGATCTCCTTTCTCCTTTGTCGCGACTATGATTTGAGGTCAAGGCACTACTGCTGCCACCAAAAACACAATTTTTGCTCTTTCATGCAACTGCTAGTGTGATACTTTGATTTGGAGAAGTTGACATTGGTTCAGATTCAATTGCTTAGATCATTTCGTGTCCTTTTACCATAGTTCTCTCGCATGCTTTTCTGTTCATAAGGTACTGTTTAGCATTTTTCTGTTAGTAGGTCAAAAATTAGGTCAAGCTAGATAAAACTCTGTTTTTTAGTTCTTTCTTTGGTCAATTTTGATAAGTAAATGTGCAGATCTCTTACAGGACATCTCAGCTCATCATCCCTCCATAAAACAGCCAACACCAGTTCACTTCTCATAGAATATTGAGCTCGCTCACAACCTTTTTCCAATCTATCCTAATTTCTGCGTTTTTTCATAAAGTTGTTCTCTTGCCATTTGAACAAATCCAACCATCTCCTTTGTCCCTGATCTTCCTTGACAAGTTATAGACCCCTCAACACCTTCATCCAGCCTTCATTTCCCTTTCCCATCATTTTTCCACCTTCAAACCTCCAAAAACCACTTTCGGCCTCCTCTTGTAGATCCTCCTGTAGAACCTCTTGTAGATCCCCTGTAGCCTCCTGTAGAATTTCCTGTGAGTGATTTTTCGAAGTCTAATCGCAATGGAAGTCTTTAGAAGGGTACTAGGGGCTTCTTAGGACCTCTCCACACCTTCCTTACCTTCTGCAAAAGCCAATTCCATCTTCCTTTGCCACCAAACCTCTATACAGTCACAACTAGTCAAATCACAAGCCTAATAATTCCACATAAAAATACTCAAAAGTACAAAAATATGATTTCTTCTTATTTCTCTTCAGAATTAGCTTGAATAAATGCAATTTACCTTTCAGTAGTCAATGGCACCCATCTCAGTAGTTTCCATATTTTTTCTTGCAAAACTAGGGTTAGTGGGTAAACTAGGGTTTGCTAGGGTTTGTGTTTCATTTTAGTTTTCTTTCTTTTTCTGCAAGTAGAATAGCCCCTGTAGAGTTAGCTTTCTTCCATCACAGTAAATTTTAGTTTTCTTTCTCTTTCTGCAAGTAGAATAGCCCCTGTAGAGTTAGCTTTCTTCCATCACAGTAAAAGTTTCTTCTGAGAACTCATAGAAGTTGGCTTAAGCTCCTAGCGAACTTGCGCCAGCTAATCAAGTGACAGCCTGCAGTAAGAGCTAGTACTTGTGCATACAGCACCGTCGCTTCCAAGTTTGTTACGAACTACCTGGTTAACAAAAGTAAAGAAGGAAGCCCCAGGAGTTGTAGCATTATTGCTGTAATACTGGAGCTCACCACTCTTTTTGGTGCCGTTGCCAGAGAAGCGTCAAAGTATTTTGTGATTACTGCTTTCTTCTATTTTCTACTGCAACATTCTTCTAAGTAGTTTATTTAAGCAAAAGTAGAGTAGTTGTTTCATTTCCATTCTGAAATTTTAATTCTGCAAAAGTAGATTGATTCTTTCATTTCAATTCTGCAATTTCATTTCAGTAAGCGTAGATTAGGCATTTCCTGCTTTCATTTCAATTCTGCAATTTCATTTCAGCAAACGTAAATTAGGCATTTCTTGCTTTCATTTCAATTCTACAATTCCCATTCCAGCAAAGTATATTAGTCATTTCCTTGCTTTCATTTCAATTCTACGATTTCATTTCAGCAAGTTCATTCAGTTAGTTGTAATTTGTTGTTCAATCCATTTCAGTTTTGTAGGTACAGGCAAAAAAAAAAAACACTCAAAAAGAGATTTCCTTTCATGCCTCGTAGGAGCAGAGACAATTCAGGAAAATTCTTACCCAACACCCTCACCACATCACTAAGTCACCCTTCTCTCTTCTTTGGTGGCAGTGATCCAGAAGAACCTATAGGTGAACCTCCAAAGACATACGAAGATCCTATAACAGAAGAAGAGTAAGAAACCATTCCTCCCGAGACCATGGCTGAAAACAGAAACGTTAGAGGAAATGGGGAAAGAATAGAAGGTGCCTTTCCTATCCGAGAGACCAATATGGACACAAAAAATAAAAATATAAGTCCTTCAACCTTACCTCACTTCCATGGGCTGACTACTGAAGATCTTGATACCTTCTTGTTTGAATTTGCTGTTCTCTTTCGAACCTATGACTATGCAGAGACGAGCAAAAGTTGAAACTGTTTCCTTCTACCCTCAAGGATGCAACATTGCGCTGGTTCATGGGGTTACCTGGAAACAATATCACAACTTGGGCTCAGATGCAACAAGCCTTTAATAACAAATACCGGGACTACTATAGGTCAAAGGATACTAAGGAAGAAATCTTCCGAATGACCATGGGAAGTGATGAATCTTTAGAAGACTATGAAGAGAGGTTTCAACTTAGTTATAAAAGGGCCAGGTGCACACTTGATCCTGAATCTCTGAAGTTGGTTATGCTAAGAGGAGTCCCTGAAGACCTTCTAGATACCCTTCATTTGCTGGCTGGGGGAGACACCTACCAACTACCTTATGATGACATAAACAATGTGTTTAGAAACCATTCTAGGTCAACTAGAAAGTGAGGTAGGGGAAGTCAATATTTAGCCAGTACATCCTCATCTAGTTCATCCCTTAGAAACGAACTTGAAAATCGGCTGGAAGATTTCAAGAGTGAGATGAGGCAGACTCTTGCCATGCAAATGGATACCTTGCATATCAAGAGGAAACAAGAGGAAGCTGAGAGGGCTTTGGCCATCTTTTGTCCCAGGTGCACTAGAAAGCATCCTAGGAATGAATGTCCACTGCACTCTATAGAAGTGTGTTTAGTTTGTGAAGAAGACCATCCTACGAATCAGTGCCCTTCCTTGCTCGTAATTAAAGCTGCATATCAAGGGGCCGAAGGAGCCACTGAACCACTCTATTTCATGAACCAAAGGAGGCCACATGGACCCAGACCTTACCAGCAGGGAATGTAAGGGACATCCCAGACTTATTACAACCCCAATCAAGCCACTTCCATGCCTTCTTGGGGTCCCCCTGCTTATCTTTCCTGGTCCACACCCTCTCCTTGGTCGTATCCTCCTCAGTACCAGGCTTCGCCAGTTGCTCATTCATTTCACTCTTATGCTCAGCCACAACCCCAATGGAATGCACCTCATCATGGGTGGAGGCCTTAGTACAACTCTCCTCCCGCTCTTTTGCCTCCACCACCTGCTCAACCTCAACCATTGCCTCCTGCTCCACCAAGAAAACCCCAAATACCTGCCCAACCAAACCCGAACCCCAATAACAGACAGGCCCAACAGGTATATAGTAGAGAAACATCATGTCTGACATATGCTGTGGAGATTCAAGAGATTAACCTATGGCCCAGATGCAAACCTCCTCCTAAGGAGGATGAGGAAGAAAAACAGGAAAGTGAACCAAAAGTCATTCCACCCTTTCCTGAGAGACTAACCGGAACCACACAACTGACCCCAGAGGACACTGAACTTCTGGGAGAATTGAAACAGTTATGTGTAAAAATACCACTTCTCCAAGCCATAAAGGATGTGCCTATATACAAAAAGATGATCAAGGAGAAGTGCTTCAGCACCCAGGCAGGCACAAGAGAGATGCTCCAACTATCAATGTCATAGGACAACTGTCCGAACTGATGTTGGGGAAGGGAATCTGTCCGAAATATCTAGACCCTGAGAGTCCTGTAGTCGATGTCCACATCAATGGCACCGTAATCCCCCATACCCTGATTGATCTAGGGGCTGCCATTAATGTGATGACCAGGGACATTATGCTCAAGCTTAACCTTCAGGGTTCCCTGAAAAAGACCACAATAGTCCTGCAGTTAGCAGATCGCTCCATCGTGACCCCTGAGGGGATTGTGGAAGATGTAATGGTCTCTATTGACTCCTGGGAGTACCCTGTTGATTTCCTGGTTCTCTAGCCAAAGGCAAAGCTCACTGGGTATCCTCTCGTCCTGGGACCTCAGTTGGCTACTGCAAATGCCTACATCAGTTATCGAGCTGGGAACATGACAATCAAGAATGGGCATATGTCCAAGCAGCTAGTTCTATATCCTCCTGCCCAACCTCTGTTAGAACATGATTTACCTCTCTGGTTGGAGGAGGAAGATGAGGATGAAATCTATTCCGCACCATTGTGTACAGTAGAGGCTACCATGGGGAGCCCACAAACTGAGGATGACCTTATTGAAAACTTGATTCAGAATCCACCCCCCAGTGTGTTTCCATTAGAAGATTTGGTGGAAGAAACCCAAGCCAATCATGTAGTTGATCTTTGTGTGGCTGATCCGACCTCTCTCCGAGTTAAGAATGTGGAATTCGGCCCAGAAAGAACCTTGAAGATAAACTCATCCCTATCCACCTCTTAGGAGAAAGAACTGTGTAACTTATTGGAAAACCACTTGGATGCTTTTGCTTGGAGCTATAAAGAGATGAAGGGAGTCCACCCTTTAGTCTGTACTCATCACATTTACATTAAAGAAGATTGTAAACCAATCAGGTAGCCTCAAAGGAGGATGAATCCAGCCCTTAAGGACATTGTCAAAGAAGAACTACAAAAGTTGCTGGATGCAGGATTCATCTACCCCATCTCTGACAGTGAATGGGTCTCTCCTTTGGTGCTAGTACCAAAGAAAAACAAGAAGTGGAAAATTTGTGTAGATTATCGGGAACTAAACAAGGCCACCAAGAAGGACCATTTCCCTTTGCCTTTCATAGATCAAGTGTTACATGGCCTGGCAGGGAAGAAGTTCTTCTCCTTCCTAGATGGGTTTAGCGAGTACAATCAGATCCAAATCAGCCCAAAATACCAAGATAAGACCACTTTCACTTGTTCTTGGGGTACTTTTGCATACCGGGTCCTTCTTTTTGGTTTGTGCAATCCCCCCGCCACTTTCTAGAGAGCAGTACTGAGCATATTTGCTGATCTGGTTCATGATTCAATGGAAATCTATATGGATGACTTCACCCCTTATGGTTCTAACTTCCAGGAAGATTTGGCTAACCTGGGAAAATTTTTAGCCAAGTGTATTGAAATGAACTTGTCCCTCAGTCATGAAAAATGCGAATTCCTGATGATTGAAGGGACCGTGCTAGGTCATACAATTTCTTAGCAAGGATTACAGGTGGATCCCAACAAGATTGCTATCATCTAAAGGGTCCCACCTCCTCAAAGGGTAAGAGATGTTCGGAGTTTTCTAGGCTTAGCAGGGTATTATAGAAGATTCATTAAGGATTTTAGTAAGCTATCCTCTCCATTGTTTGGTCTTTTGGGAAAAGATGCTGAGTTCATATGGACTGACAATTGTCAAGAGGCTCTGGATACCTTGAAAGATAAATAGGTAACTACCCCAATTTTGAGAGGTCCAAACTAGGCCCTGCATTTCCACATTCACATAGATGCCTCGAACAAAGCAATAGGAGCAGCCTTAGGGCAAGTTGATGAGAAGCTGCCTTATGACATATATTTTGTAAGTAAGAATTTGTCCAAGGAAAAATTAAACTACACTGTAACCGAAAAGGAGCTCCTAGCTGTAGTCCATTCCCTAAATAAGTTCAGACACTACATCACTGGCTATCAAACATTCGTACACACCGATCATGCTGCAATTAGGTATTTGATGAATAAACCAAATGTAAATGCTCGTATTATTAGATGGTTACTTTTATTGTAGCAATTTGATTTGACCATTGTATGCAACGTGCAAGGAGTGATGCCTGATCAAAAATCACTAGCATAAGCCACCAGTTTAGAGGCCAAGAGCACCAGCAGCAGCAACAATAAGAAACAAAGTGCCAAAGTCTGAGTATGCAGAGCACAGTAACGACTAACAGGTAAGTGGCTAAACCCGTTCCTCTGTTGCATGAATATTATTTAGGAACTGCATGAACCATTGAGATGGTCGCGATTAAATGAAATCAGTAGCCAGCTAACTGGCCACCCTCATTCAGTTCAAACCACCCTCATTGAGTTCAAACAAGCCTCGTCCAATTCAAACAACAGTTCAGAAGATGCAGTCAGCACGTGTGGCTCGTCAACTCGGGAAGAAAAACTTAGAACCGGTAGTGGTGGCGGCGTATAACGGGAATAATGGAAGTGATAGCGGGTAGGTGACATGAAATACCATAATGACACTGGAGTAGGACCAACGGTCTGGATGGGGATAACGTACCCATCCTGCCACCTCACCTCATCACAGCAGATCACGCCATTAGCTTAAGTACATTGTCGTCGAAGCCTCCACCACCTTTTGTTTTCATTTGCATCGACAAGTTCTCGACTGTAGAAACTCACCTACCACCTTTAGAACATTAAACCAATCATTCTTTTCCAGTTTTCAAAACCCTCCAGCTTATCGGGCTCTACAGGAGCATTATCGCATTCTACAGGAGTGGGAACACCGTCTACAAGAGCCTTTTTACAGGAAGGCTAGAGAGCAGCTCTGCAAAGGAAAAATTTGAAATTTTTGCCAAATTCAAGCTCAAAAAGAGGTAGGCTCAGAAACCCACTCTGTATGTGATATATCTACACAAGGTAGTGGGATTAGAAGAAAAGTATTGGGTTGGCAAAGGAAAGGAAAGTGAGCATAAAAGTCTGTCTGTGTTTTTCTGAATTCTATACAGTCTCTCCATTTTCTTCTCTGCACTAAAAGTCTATCTTTTTCTTCCCCATATTCTCTTGTAAAAAAAAGGGATGCAACCATAGAAAATCAAGCTTGTGAAAAAACGAATTTGCATTGGGAAGTCTATTTATTCAGTGAGAAAGAAAAACACTGTTTTATATACTCTCTGCTCTATCAAGATATTGAGTTCCTCCAAAATCCCGAGAGGTAAATTCAGGTTGAAAACAGGGTTTGAAGGGAGGGAAAAATTGCAAATTGATGTTGTGAAAAAAGAAGAACACGAAAAATTCCCTCTCTAGTTCCAGAAAGACAAACCTCAACTATTCCTCTGTTTTCGGTTTTGAAAGTTTGTTGCCTTCCTCCTCACCTGAGCATTTCCAGTAGTAACTAAACACCATGATAGGAGGCTTTATGAGAAAAGAGCCTTTGAACTCCAAAAAATTGCATGAACACCCAGAAGTGGTAGTCCTCTTCACTAGGGAAAACTGGATGCCTCTCTTTGAGAGAATTCATGGGTATGACGAGGAAGTGACAGAGGATTTCTTAATGTCCTTAAGATCCCATTCAAAAACCCATGCTACAGTTAGTTTCAAGGGTCTGACCATAGAGCTTACACCAGAATTTATCAGCAGAATCACAGGACTTCCACTTGGGCTCCCTTGGAGCAAAGAAGAAAAACCGCTAGGACAGGTTGCTAAAAAGACATTTTTTCAGCCTGATGAACATCCTGTAGAGGATAAGAATGAGATCAGAAGGACAAGTATACCTCATCCATGGGGTGAGGTCAGCTACCAGATCATGAAATATATCTCCTGTGAAGGAAGATACAATATAGTCTATGGTTATCACTTCAACTTATTGCATGAATTAAGATATGGAATGAACCTACCTCCATCTAGAAATTCAGTCTGCCATATTTTCTCCTCCAGTCTTTGATAGAGTGTGGCACCAAATTGAATGCAGGGGTTCCAGACCAACTGGCCCACCATGGGCTCATTAAGTTGTTGGTAGAGAATGCCCTCCACACATACACCATCCCTATAGCCTGGGAAATTTTCAAGAATATGACTAGAGAAGATGACATAAAAACTCTCACATATGACCTTAGTCCATCTGACAGTGAAGAGGACGAGTAGAAAGAGGAACTTGAAAAGGAAATCCATGAAGAAGCACAAAATATTCAAGTAGAAGAAGAAAAAGAGGAAAAATAGAGAGAACAAGAGAAACATGACACAACCATAGTTGAACCTCAAGCAGAGAAGAAAACGGAATCAAAAGCAGAGAAGAGGAAGAGGACAAAAACTGAGAAGAAGAAGCCCAAGAAATCTCAGAAAAAGACTGCCACAGGAAAGGCAGAAACTCAACAAGGAAAGGAGAAAACACCACCAGAGACAGCAGAAACAAAAACAAAAACTGCAGACACAGGCAAAACTGCAGAAGATGAAGAAGAAAAATAGCAGGAAGAAGTGTCGCATGAGACACTAGCAAGGGAAGCGGCAATTGTTCTTGCTGCATTGAGCACTCTAGCTAAGAAAAAGGGGAAAATAAAAAGACAGACATCTATCTATTTCAAAGCCCGAAGAAGCACCAGAATCAAGGTGGGCAAGCCCCAACCACCTTCGAAAGAACCCATTATCATTGAGGATGCACCCACTATGACAAAGGAGGAATCTCCCTCCAAAATCTCCATCACCTACGAGAGAGGGAGTCCTAAGACCTCCACCTGGAAGGAAAGGATCAAATTAATGGACTCTAAAGCAATCCTACAGGAGGCATAAACCTCTCTACAGGAGACACTGGCCAAGCTCAAAGAAACTGAAAAACTGGAAAGGAAGGCAGAGGAACAGTCCCAAGAGGAAGGTAAGGCAAAAGAAATACCAGAGCCTAGACCTTAGCTTAACTTAGGCTCCTATTACAATCTTCTGGAGGGTGGGAAGATCATCCCATAAAAATTCGCAGTGCCTCTTTTCTTCGAATTGGAAAAGGAAAGAGTCAGGACCCACACCTGGATTCAGATTGCAAAATCTAAAGGATTCGAAGATATAGGGCAGATGGAAAACAAGTTGAGAGAGATGAGCAGAGAATTGAGCATGGTAAGGCACACAGAGAGCATCAGAAGAGCTCAACTACAAGAAGAAAATGAACTGTTGAAAAAGCAGCTACAAGAAAGGGAACCTCAAGGAAGAAATAAGCTGTCAATCTTGGAAGGACAACAACAAAAAGAGGGATCCCAGGCAGATAGTGAGGCAGCAGAGAAACAAAAACAAGAAGAAGAATCACAGATAGATAGTGAGACACTGATGAAATAGCAGCAAGAAAGAGAATCTCATGTAGCAACTGAAGTGCTGATTTTGAAAAGGCAGCTGCATCTCAACCAGCTAAATCCTATGCACTGTATCTCAAAGATCAGTGGCTCCAATTTCAGATTAAGAAATTGGCCCAGAGGGGCACAATACCATTTCAATATTATGGTGAGTTTATGCATTTATGTGATCATAGTTCAACCAAGGATAAAGCATAGCTAGCAAAATTTTACCTACACAACATGACACTTCCTGACATGAATTTATGGGATCCAAATGCTGCATTGGGAGACTTACAGCTAATGGCTATGGCTTCTTGGATGAGCCATGAAGAAAATAGAGCAATGGAAATTCAAAAAATAATGGAAAAAGAGCTAAGTGAGCTCCTGATAAGGGCAGAACCAGC